>JBCIKM010478611.1:0-10217 GCA_039654465.1 Melibe viridis | reverse complement strand
TCTCTCTCTCTCTCTCTCTCTCTCTCTCTCTCTCTCTCTCTCTCTCTCTCTCTCTCTCTCTCTCTCTCTCCCAAAGTCTCAGCTTCTGTTTTTTCATCTTATAAGCATTCTGTCTCTGTTTCTGCTTTTTATCTATATTTTACATCTATGAAGGAAATTTTTTTTTTTAAGTTTTTGAAATTATCACTAAGTTAGATAAAATTTCAGAAAATGGTAATAAGGATTTTAATGATCATTCATTATTAATTTACCTTTTCTGCATTTGTCTCACCTTATTTTATCTTATCTTATCTTATCTTATCATTTCTTTGTGATTGTCTCATAATTTTATTTGGCTTGGTGACTTGGTTGGTAAGGTGTTGAACTCCCATGCAATTCCTACTGGAGCCATCTGGTTGCCCACGTAAAGGGAATTTTGTTTATTTTTTTATGTATTTATTCATCTTTTCTTATGTTTGTTTAAAAAATCCTGAATGTATGCTTCTTTTACATGGCAACAGGTTGACCCGTCCACTTTCTATGAAGACTGCATGACAGACGCCTGCCACGACAAAGCAGAGGAGTCGGTGTGTCGCACTGTGAAGACCTATGCGCAGGCCTGTATGGAGGAAGATGTTGCGCTGTCATGGAGAACTGAAGACTTCTGTCGTAAGTTGGTCTGTCTTTGTGTTACAATTTTAGATACAATATTATTATAATGGCTCCTGGCCTTCACTTGGTTATCCACCCTCACCCTGAAATGCATCAAGCATATTGTTCAAAAGCAGTTTAATTTTGAATGGCCAACTGTTCCTCTATTTATATGATCATGAGAGAGAGAGAGAGAGAAAGAGGGAGAGAGAGAGAGACAGAGAGAGAGAGAGAAAGAGGGAGAGAGAGAGCCGGGGGTAAAAGAGATGGATAGAGGTTTAGACAAAAAAAAAGAGAGAAAAAAAAAGAGAGAGAGAGGGAAGAATTATCTTTGTCAAATTTTATTGATAATTCTTTGTTTTGTCCAACTATGAAAAGGGGGGGAGGGGGAAAAATGGCAAAGTATTTAAAGACTAAAGTGTAGAAGGGAGAATTCGAAGGAGGGAGGGAGGAGAGAGAGAGAGAGCAAACATTTTTTATCATGTCTTATTTATTTGCTTTAGTTTCTGCAAGAAACACACTGTGCTTTATCTCTGAATAAATAGTTATACATTCATCTTACCTAACCTTATCTACCTATCTCTTGGTCATGCACAGCCATGGACTGCAAGGACAAACTGTACCGTTCTGACGCATCTTGTGAGCCCATGTGTGGGCGGGACACCACCAGTGTGTGTGATGAGGAGCCGGAAGAAGGCTGTGTGTGTCCTGATGGCTACATGAGGCAAGGAGAGGAGTGTGTTAAGCCAGAGATGTGTGGCTGTGAGGTCATCACTGACAAAGGAGATACTTTCCTTGTTCGGGTGTGTATGAGCTCTCTTTCTATTTTCTAAACAATTGATGACTTTGATTCGTGTATGACTTGATAAATCTCATTCTACATTATTTCTTTTTACATACTGCACCCATCCCTGAAAAACTTTAATAATTTTCTGAAAGCAAAGTTTTGGCACTTCTCAAGGCGCCAACAAGCTAGTTGTCAAAATATAATTAAAACTGTATTATGAATTGTTTGCTTGCTTGGGCAATGTCCTTTGAAGGGCAATGGAGAATGTCCAAGGAATTGATAAATACTTGTGAGCTTTTTTTTTTTTTTTATTTCACCCATGATTACAAGGACTTTTCTTTTTTCAAATTCCTCCAGGAGTACAGTTTAAAAAATTGGTTTAACAATTTCACCCATGAAAATGAGGGCTTTCTTAGGGTTCCCACTCAGTCAGGAAGGCGGGAAAAGTTGTGAATGACCCAAATGTGCTCCCACTTGGGAAAAAATCATCTTGAAAATCAGGTCTTGAATTTAGCGATCGGGGGCTCAGAGAACCCACATTAATAATGATGAAATAATAATTTTTTAACAAAGTAAAGAAAACATATCTTTCTCTGTAATTTTTTATTATAGATAATAGCAGCTGGACAAGTTAGTTACAAAAAGAAGGACATAGCAACACCCATCTGTTATTTGATGCGGAATATCAACTCTTTTGTTTTGAATGTTATAATTGGCTCTCATTTATTTAGAATTAAGCTACATTTGTTTTGACAACAGAAGTACCAGTAGGTCTTGTTTACTGTAAGATATATCCGTCTTAAAATTTATAACATGCCCAACAGGCAACTTGGACAGTCATATATGTTATATGTGCATCGTCTGCCAGGAATATGGTATTGTGAAGTGCCTAGATGTCTCGACAAAATATGCCCTAGAAATTTACTCTTTAATTTACTTTACTTTTTATTTCACCCATGAAAAAAAGGACTGTTTTTCCTATTTCACCCACAGCCTGGCAAATCTGTGCTGCTTCCAAGGTGTGAAGAGAAGGTCAGGTGTGAAATGCAGGATGACGGATCGCTGGCACCTGTACGAGAACCTGTCACCCTTGCTCCCAACACTGTCTGTGTGGATGATATCCGACCCACCATTACCTGTGCTGAGGGATTTGTTATGAACGCTGATGGGAAAACTTGCAAGAGTGAGGATGATTTATTGTTGAAATATAATACCTTTACTCTTTACTGTTTGAGGAAAAAAGCAGGGCTTGAGTTCTTCTCACATATTTGTTATTTTGTCATGAAAATATCTGTCAGTTTTCTCAATACCACCAGTTTTTCATAATAGCAATTTTCATTGAGTTTGGAGTTTGGCATGACTCATATCCTACATTTTTATTGGAGGACATTTCAAACTCTAGAAGAACATATTAGGAGTTGTCATGAGTTTAGACAAAATCTTTTTTCTATTCTTTGGTACACTGCGTCAAATCTGGACAAGAGTCAATATGAAAAGCTTTATGTTAGAAAAAACACAATTATGATAATAATTAGTGTATAAATGTAATTGATAAGCTGCATTAATCACTGCTGTGTGTTGCTCAATGTACCCTATTAAAGATAGATCCTACATTAAATATGAGAGCATTGGTTGAAAAATGAAAATTTATCATTAACAACACGGTCCAGAATTAAATTATATAATGTATTCATTTCTCCAGAGGAGGTAAGGGCTTGTGCTGAGGGGTACGAGACTAAAGGCAGTCTGTGCATCAAGGTGCCGACTGTTGCTAAAATCTGGCGTCAGGCAGTGGAGACATGCAGCGAGAAAGATGCAACACTGGTGCGGTTGGACACCAACGTCAAGCTGGAAAATATTGGCAAAGTAATGGAGGAGAGAGGCAGAGGTAACATGAAGAAATATCTCATGTTGAATTAATAGAAAGAGAGAGAGAGAGAGAGAGAGAGAGAGCAATCAAAAGAGTTAAATTTAGAAGGGCACAACCTTGTTGCAATCTTCAACAGATTTTACGAATGGTGTTCTCAAAAGGAAATCCCAAGATCCACATTTCCAAACTTTGTTACTCCATTCCTTCTAGGTCAGGATAAATGACTTCTTGAACAACCCTTGTATGTGTCATCATATACTAAAAGTACAAATTTCCTCTCCCATAAAACTCTTAATATCTCCTGGTTGCTTCCTTCCACCTCAGAGCAAGTGTTTATCAGTGGTCTTGTCAGGCCAAAGGTTGTAAAAGGCAAGGTGACCTTTACCCCCATCCTGGAGGTCAAGAACAGAGATAAGGTAGAATATGCCAACTATGACTATGATACCACTTTCCTGTCTGAGCTGATCACCCTGTCTGACGAAGTGGACAAAGACAGTCTGGGCAAAGACACTACACTGGCCTTGGTCGTGCGCAGGGGAGAGAAGGACAAAGTCTCCATTGTTGCTGTATCTAGGGATACCAAAGCTCACTTCATCTGTGAAGAGCGTAAGCATAGTGAAATACTTTTTTTTTTTAAAAACACCAATAATTTTACCTACCATTGTTACATCAGACAGAGACAGTCAAATGATGACACTATTCAATCCAAATATGAATCTTACACCAACAAAAAAAATATCATTGTAACCTTACTAAGACACAATCTAATTATGCCGCTATCTCTCCTATATACTTATTGGCTGATAACATTCTATAAAATTTATAACATGTAGCCTCACAATGATATATTCAAGTATCATTCGTCCTCTGTCAGCTTTACCTCGTTTCCTTATACTATAACTTCCCTTGTATTTCTGCTCAAGGTAAAAAAATTTATACTAGAAGCTATTGTTCTTTTTGAGACAATTTATTATCTTTATTTATTTACCTTTCTCTATGGCTTTGTCTTGTTTTTCTCTTGACACCGCACTCTTACAACCAGGGTATTTCCACCAATTTATTGGTGCACAAGTAGGTCAGTATCTTTGCTGTTTATTAGTTTAAACCTGGAGGCCCTCTCCCAAAACCTTACATGTTAAGTACTCTTGTTGATGACTTGATAAAACTTGCTACCTTTGTCTGTATGCTCCAATGGACAGGTGTGGTGGAGCCAGGGGAAGAGGCCTGGTACGGACCCTGCAACTCCAACACTGTGTCAGAGGATGGAGACTTGGAAAGCAAACAGACCCTGGAGGAGGTAAGAATGGGCTGGGGTTTTTTGTTTGTTTTGGTTTGATTTATTATTCTTGATAATGGAGGGCGACGACACATGAGGTTAATAGAGGAGCATGTAAGGGGAAACCATGATTGAATTATTTACAAAAAAAACAACAATCTCAAACCTCAAACAGTAGAAAGATGATTTAGACTAAGAAAAACCAATCTCTAAAAAAAAAACAACCTCCAAACCAAAACAAACCAAACGTTATGAATAATGATCCCTCATTTTATGCATTACTGTATGTAACCATAGGGTCATTAACTATTAAGGATTGATTGCTTCTGTGCACAAAATAAGGTGTTTGAAAATCCTTGGTCTTCCAGAAACACAAGGTATGGTCTGGGTGATGACCTTTGCCAATGTAGTTTCATAACAACGACAGCTATTTTGTATTCCTGTTAAACTCTTTTTTTGCCATGCAGTGTCATGCCATGGAT
The DNA here is from genome assembly GCA_039654465.1 of Melibe viridis. Taxonomy (NCBI): domain Eukaryota; kingdom Metazoa; phylum Mollusca; class Gastropoda; order Nudibranchia; family Dendronotidae; genus Melibe; species Melibe viridis. The sequence goes on along the minus strand of JBCIKM010478611.1, from coordinate 5,172 downwards.
TCTTTAACACTGTCTTAGACTGAGATGGGAAACTCATTGTCTAAGCATAAATTTGATGCTAGAAGTGTGAAGAGGACATTTTTTATTGTACAACTTTTTGTTCAACTATTGCACCAAAACATAATGGAGGAAGAATACACATGAATAGGTCAATAAAACATATACAAATTGCTCCCAGCACATTATATGCTAAAAGCCTATTCCTACATGGTTAGTGCTTTTTAAATTAATTTATTATCAATACAATCTCAGCAAAGAAATCGGTCTGTATTACACCTCTCCCTGAAACCTAACCTTTCACCTTTTCAGCTGACAGACTGCCCTGTGTGCCCTAGTCCCTCTGATGTAAAGTGCACTCCAGTCAAAGGCACCAAGGGCACTGTGGAGGGCACATGTGGGCTGAGCAAGAGGGGCCAGTACTATGTGTGTGACCAGGGGGTGGACTGTATTGACAAGGCTGTCAGTACCAAGTGTGCTAAAGGTGAGAGATAGCTCTCCTTTATCCATGGTGTACCATATCAAATATTTGTTAAGCACTTAAATGTAATCATGCCCTCATCATGATGGATTATGTGCTATATCAAATCTATGAATAATGTATCTTCTATCATAATCATGACCATCACAACTATGAACACCACTTTTATGACATACACCACCATTCCTACCTTCATCATCATCATCATCATCATCATCATCATCATCATCATCGTCAAAAGTTTCATCACTGCCATCCATTGGCATCATCATAATCATTACCTTCATAACTATCATCATCATCATCATCACCAGAATCATCATCCTCACCACCACTATCACCATCTCCATCATCGTCATCATCAGCAGCAGCATCATCACCATCATCATCATCATCATCATCATCATCATCATCATCTTCACCATCAGCATCATCACCATTATCATCATCATCATCAAATGAAATCCTGTTTAATATTGATTTGAGATCTTGTTGTATTTTATCTCTTGACCACCACAGACATTGATGAGTGTGTGGCAGGTCTTGACGATTGTCCTCCCCGATCCACCTGCAAGAACACTATTGGTGGTTACATCTGTGTGTGTAACAAAGACACACCAGTCATGGTCAATGGGAAATGTGAAGGTAAGTACATACGTATCGGTGCATAAGCCATACAGACTGTCATTTCATCTCTGTAACATACAGAATGTCATTTCATCTCTGTAACGTGTCTCTCTAATTATCTGTCTCTGTGACTTGGTCTTTTCCTTTTCTTGATATCCTACTCATACTACAAATATTTATTGATCTTTTTCAGGGGTTCGCGACCATTGGGTCAGGACCCCCTAGGAGGCTGCATAGCCGTGAGGTATTGGCAGAGTAGTAGTGTAGTCTAAAGAAAAATTAAGCCACTAATACCAAGCCCTAAGTAAGTGTTTGCATGACTTTCAAAGTTTTAAGTCTGGGGTGGTGAGCTAGTTCCAAAAGGTTTTAAGACCCCCACTCTATTTGTTTGAAACACATGGAGAGCAGAGCAAACACCTAACATTAATATGGTAAGTCTTAATTTCTTTTGTTCTCATTCCTCGGGGCCATGTAAGTCCTAATTTTTTTTGTTCTCATTCCTTGGGGCCGTAGACATTGAATTTTGTACACTTAAGAATGATAATTCTTTTTTTTAACCTTTCTTAGGCAAAAAGATTTGGTCTGTCATATCTAATCTGTCTAATGCAGGTGTTAGTGCATGAGTTTTAAGTTGGTTGTGGATGGAAAACCCTCATGGATAAGGCATTGCACTGGCAACCCACAAAATCTGATCTCAAGTCCCACTCTTGCTCCATGGGCTAAGTGGCCCAAATCCTGAAGAACATGGGTTTGATTCTTGCTGGAACTGTCGTGCTTACCACACTGCAAAGTTGCACTGCAGCTGCTGTCTGGGTTGTCCTAGTCTTCTTTTGGGTCATATCAGAAGACACATCTCTCCCACAAGGGCTAAATATAGGGATATTTATCTTTATTTTTATCTTTGTCATTCTCTTGAGCTAGGTGTTTACTTCAAATAGCTCCCTGAGACAACATGAATGATTCCTGTGGGCATTGAGCTCAAGCCCAATAAATAATCTTATCCCATCATGAGTGTCTAGGCCACAACACTGCTGCATAATTTGCTAGTGGAAAAGCAATTTTTTTCCAATTATTGATTCCCCATGTCAATTTATCTCCAGGTACCAAACAGTGTCAGATGATGGGCACCAACTCTGTGGATGACTTTGAATACGAGATGACTGGCTTTCCAAATGTGCCCGGCTTTTTTGGCTTCAAGTGCCCTTTCATCCTTTTTGAGACCTGTGTGGACAAATGTGAGTTTTGGCCTCTTGTTAAATAAATCTTGGAAATACCATTCATCCCCGTGAAATTTTTTTTCTCAAATGACCCTTCACAATTTCCTTCTTCTTCTTCATAGTGTAGTAGCCTCCCACACTGCCATTCTAAACACTGCACTGTCTTGTGTCATTCTTCCACTCTTGCTCATTGAGGTGCCAATCCGTAGCATCTTGTGACAGTCTTCTTATAGGTTGTCCCCTTCCTCATCTGCCTTATTTACAAGTCAATATTCATTTCAGTAATATTTTTCATCGACTGATTCTCTTTTGAATAAGTTTGATCAAAGAGTACTGGGTCCAACCCATCTGTTCAGTAGAAAATATTAAATTATAAGTTCTTTGAAGGGCTTATGACTTGGAGTAAAAGGCCAAGCATGTGATTAGCCAATTGCGCTGAAAGTTTTTATAAGTGAGTTATAAAGATAACTTTATCAGTGCTGAGAATCTTCCAATTCATAGAGTTCCTCTTTAGTTTTGTCTTTTCTGCAAGCTGCTTTTCATACCTTAAAGGATAGGTTAGTTATAATTTCATATTGATTTTCTTTTGGTTGTGACCAGTTTGGAAACTTTTCCTTTATTTTAATTTCTTCTCATTATCAGCAATGCTTTATAATTTAACTTCAGACAGGAATGATATATTAGTCTTGAAGATAACTTTGAATTTCACTTCAGACAAGAGAGGCAGTGATCTTCCTGTCCTGAAAATCATGGACACCACTGCACGAGTTGATGGCAAGCTGGTGCCAGTGTTCTCTGGGGTTTTGAAGAACCCTGTCAATGGTAGAGTAGCCAGGTTCCTTGTCACAGAGACTCTCATCAAGCAAGGGAAATTCATGGTAAATGTTCCTTTCAAGATGGGTGGAAAACTAGCTAGGTACCAAAATTAAAATCAAAGTGTTAAAAAAGCATGAATTTATTTGATTTGTGAGAAATTATATGATTATTATTCTATTCCAAATTTGCTGTTGAAAATCAAAATTTCAGCATTATATTCCCTCCTTCTGGTATTTTAGTAATCAAAATACCAAAAAGTTAATATTACAGCTTCACTTATAACAGGAATATCTAAAAAAAACTAAAACAAGCAAAAAGAAAAAGCCGACGCAGATTAAAGATCATATTTTGTGCCAAGGCTTCATAAAATGAGCTGTTTGCCATCTGATAAAATGTTTGATGCTGAGTAAAGATGGCTGATAGCATTAAAAAATTCATAGTTCAGTTACAGTAGCATAATTTAACTCTTTAATGGGGATTGGATGGAGCCACCGTTTGATGGATTTTCCTCAAATGGGGATGGGATTGTGGGAGCATTGGATGGTTTGTCATAGAAATAAGACCAGTCGGCTTTAGAAATAGATTGGTTTCAAAGGTCATTTCTGATTTTTACGTCACTGACTTGTATTCAAATCGAAACTGAAACATTTGCAGCTTTTGTGTGTTTTTGTATGAGTTTTTTTTCCTATATATTTTTTAAGCTTTTGTATGAGTTTCGATTTCCTAGTTTCTAGTAAGAAGGCTTGCAAATTTGAATTGTTTGAGTGATTGCTGACCATAAACAGTAAATGCGAGTTTGACTGTGTTTCTTAATTCAATGAAATGTCTGTAAAGTATTTTGTGATACTAAACTCAATACTAACACTGTTAATTGTGAATGGTATTCTTGAAAAGATTTGTTTTGTTTTTTTTCCCTTTTATATCTGCTTCTCAACAAATTAATTTTTAACCTACACATTTTAATTGAAGCCAATTTTATTCATCTTTCAGACAATTTTATTCCTTTTAAATGGTAAACAACATGATAGACTTCATTGGCATACCTAAGCTGTAAAAACAATTATCTTGAAGGTACTCCCACTTCGCTGAGCAGCTGAAAAAAATTCCCAGAAATCCGGGAAAAAATTCCCCGTTAAAAAGTTAATAACAGTATTTAGAACAAAATTAATAGTTTTCCTAATAGAATGCTAAGCAACTCCTGTCACGAGAAAAAAAAAAAAGAGAAATATCTTTAAGCTACTCATCATTTTTTTAAGTTGTCGAAATTAAAACTTAGGTCATGATAAAAAAACAAATAAATAAATTATACATCCTGTATTTTAGGAATAATGTGAGTAACTTAAGATTATTTTCTTGCTCTCTCCAGTTTGCAGCTGGGTCTATGGATATGATTACTGTCCAGAATGGATTTAACCAGATTACTTTCTTGCTCTCTCCAGTTTGCAGTTGGGTCCATGGATATGATTACTATCCAGAATGGATTTAACCACATGCTTTTTGATACCAGTTTCACCTACAACCCACCAAAAGCTTTCAAAATCCAACATAACGCCAACTACTTTGAGATTATCCTCACTTTCCCGTCCAGAGTTACGGCAAGTGGTTGGCTTGAAATGTCATTTTTTCACTTGTGCTTGTTCTTATTTCTGATGTTCTCTTCTTCTTCCATTCAACCGACTGACTTGGCTGTGACAAGTATTACTGTCAGCGTGCACGGTTATTTTAGTGTTTCAGTAGGGGTAAGGTGTGAATGTTATCAAGTCTAGGCAGTTTATAGATACTCTGCTTTTCATGGTTCTTGTTTCAATTTTTTATCAGTTTAACTCTCTTTCTATCTATACTTTGTCCAGACTCTCTCTGTCCTATTTGTCTTTTATGTTTTGTCAACTTTCTGATATTTTACTTCTCTGTGATAATTTTGGTTATCATTTTTTCCCATCCTGCTTTCCCTCTCCAATCTTCTTCTTCTTCTTCTTCTTCTTCTTCTTCTTCTTCTTCTTCTTCTTCTTCTTCTTCGTCTTCTTCTTCGTCTTC
>JBCIKM010478501.1:0-10218 GCA_039654465.1 Melibe viridis | reverse complement strand
ATTCTTTCATCTTACTTTCCCCTGGGCTCCTCTATGACCCTTGTGTGTCGTGGGGCCCTAAAACCTCCAATAAACAATAAACAAACCAATGCCCTTAACCCATGGTCAGCTAAGTTTCCTGGAAGCGGGGCCAATGTGACTTCAAACAGTGCCAAGCTCAATTTCTCTTATCAGTCGCCAAGGAACAAGGAAGAGACAAGTTAAAATAGAAAACTGGTCAAAACACAGAGATATTGTTTTCACTAAAAAATAAATATTATCTCTCAAAACACAAATTTAAGCCACAGGGAGATGATTTGCAATGATGAAAAATATAATTTCTCCCCACAAAAATAAAAAAAGGTCACCACCTATTACAGCTAAATGGTCCAGGAAGACCTAGGAAAATTTAGACCCCTTTGATTTGTGTACAAAATTATACTCTTGGAGTTATGCACCAAAAGACCAATAGGGGATGACCACTGAGTTACAAACTAAACAACAAAAGCAGCACAAAAGAAAAGGGGAAAAAGTAAAACTACCATAGTTTCAGTGTAAAATAAAAGAAACAGAAGGGGAAGAGCCCACCAGGAACTCCCACCAACCACCTGCTTACAACTAAGTGTAGAATAGTGCAAACTATTTCGCTTGTTATATCATCTGAAATGAACTGCTTAAATGGATATCCTTGTAGATAAAAAGCAAACTCAATCAAGAGATAGAATAAGATAATCAAAGAGTTTTATTATGTACATAATTTTCAAGGTTTTTATTGTTCTAAAGAAAAAAATGTTTCTTCTACTATGCAAAATTTTAATCATCAGTAAGATAGAAGAAATGTTTACACAGTCAGAAAACTATATAAAAATATTGGAAATACTAAAAGCCAAGTGATTGTATGGGCAGGCACAAATGGTTCTAATTAAACATTGCTTTAATGAAATTTGTTAAAAAGAGGGAGTTTTTATTATAAAAATATCAATGGCATAAGTACTTTTGAAACCACACTTTATGACCAGTATATAAAATAAAAAACAATGACTTTTACGTGTTTTGACATGGTGAATGAGAATGCAACTTATTTATTCCATAAGATATGCGATGGCATTACTTAGTACTTTTCCATCCTCATCATCACCTTCTTAACGCATCAAAACCCAAGCTGATTTTATCTTCCTTTCCTTTTCAAGAAAATAATATTGAATTTTCTAACTTTTATTGTTTCACTTAAAATTATGGATTAGAAATTTCTTCGTAAGACAAACAAGCCCCTAAAAGAAACCTTATGAAAAAAATATCTTTATAGATTACAGGCCGGTGATATCTATGTATAGGATTAATTTTACATCAATCATGCTGCAATGGAGTCTTTTCTGTCTCATATTTTGTTTCATATCCCTTCCCTGTAAAATGCCTAATTTATCCACCACATAATTCATCTTTCAATTTTCGCTAAGTTTAAGCTAAGAAAATCTCTAGGTAGGTGAGTTGAGGATAAGTATTGTAAATGAAAATTGAAACAACAGAAAAAAAAATGTAATTAAATATTATGTTCAATAAGTGTAAATCATTTTTTATCACAGTTTACAAGCCCCCCAAAGCAGAGCCAACAACTCAAAAGTGTCATCACATACTAGAAATATGCTGCTTTCACAATAATTGAGACAAGTTAGAAAAGGCTGTACATAAATGATGTATTAAACTTGAGGCATTAAAATCAATCAAGAAGACTAAAAAACATTTTAACTCATCCTAACATAGTGTATTTGGGCAAAATATGTAACATTAACATCGATCAAGAAAAACAAATTGACAGAAAACTGATAATTATTCCATTGTATATTATTGCCTTCGATGCATGACATACATATTATTCTGTTTGCCCAATTTTCATTGCGCAATCAACTGTAAAAGACTCAGTTTACAATCAATAATTTCTCTTGTTCTCATTCACTCACTCATACTCATAGTAGTTGATTCTTTCTTCAGTCAAACACATATTCTCATGCGTTATAGGCTGATAAATGCAATTATATTTGATTCATCTATTACCCCATTGTCTCAATGAGGCTGGTGCAAGTGGCAGACACAACATTAACAAAGACAAGAATTCCAGACACAAAGAGTTAAAAAAGCAGGCTCTCATTAATGTACTGAAGAGTTCTGTGTTAAAATATCAGATATTTTTTACACAAGAAAAAAATTGATACTTTGACAAAAACTTCGTAAATTCAAAGGTATACATAATATAATTTTGTAGGTAGTCATATCAATATCAGTTAAACACAATAATTTTCAAAATTTCAAATAATTCTTACACAGCAAGAAGTTATGAAATCTAATGAAAGAGGAAGATAAATGCTCAATACGAACCCAACCATGCATTAAATTAAGTACTGCTTTAATTATCATAATAAAACTATTGTTTGTTAAAATAAACTAAACAATTTATTACAGTTGTTATATTTGAACTCCATCAACTTGTGTTTTTACTCAATGAGTTTAAAAAAAAAAAAAAGAACCCAACAAAAAAACCTGAATTCACATTCTGGAAAAAAAATGATGATAGAGAATTCAAATACGCAACAAAATCATACCATGTTCTTATAAATGGTCCTCCCCTTATACAGATTTGCAGTAATGGATCTTTTTTTTTCTTTTTAAACCATGACACTGATGTAAAAATCTTATCTCATTCACCACACGTATGTGTTATGATTGTATAAACCTGTCTTTGGAACAGTTGACAAACACACACAAAAAAAATGACAACTATGGCTAAAAATGGTTCAATTAAATAAAAAATAAAAATTACAACTGAATAATTTGTTAGAATTGTGAAGAATAGAGGAGCTGGCACTGGTAAATAGATGACAATAAACAAAAAATGGTATAGGCACAGTACTGAGGTGAGTCAAAGCCATAGAAAGACAGGAAATTTGTGCCAAATGATAGGAAATCATCAGATTGAGATATTAAATGTTTTGAGCAATTTCTCAGTCAAAATAGTTAAATATATAGACACCAATAGTATATTGGAAATAAGTATTGAACCACATAAAATTTTCACTGATCTTGGTCTTCATCTGCAGTATTAACAGAAATTGATAACAAAAACAAATTTTGTATATAATTTTAAGGAGTGTGGAGATGTTGCTTAAGCAAAACTGAAGATGATCGTAATAATATCACTGTTCTATAAAGGCTGTCAAGTGTAAGACCAAGTGGAGACAACTTAAAAGTAAATCACAGCCATGCTTGTGTCGGGAAAACAGAAATAAGATTTACCTGAGACTTAAAGGGGGAGATCATTATTTAACATAACAAGTTTTTTATTTGCTTGGGTACAATATTGCAACAATATGCCTTAATTTGAGGAATGATACAATTGCTTAGAAACTTTAAAGAATTGATTTTTTATATTTTGAAAACTGCAATAGGGCTTTTAGAATCATATAGACCAAGGCTTGCCATCAATGAAAATTACCTTACTTTGATAAGGGCATGCAGCTTTGGACCTTTAACAGGCTGTTAAAAATGAATGAAAACTCCTTTTAGATTAAAACAAAACTTTATTACTGATAAAAAATAGCAACTCTGCTCTCATGACCACACGGCCCTGTCTTTCCTCTCGTTCTTTCTTTCTTTCTTTTCTCTTTTTTCTCTCTCCTTTTCAACATGGATGAGAAACTTCACGTCCACCCCTCTCCCCCCGACACAGCGTGCGCACTGCTCCCACCACGGGTGCGTGGGGCCCTGTCAGGGTTAACCAAGCAACAAAAATACAAGTTCAAAATATTTCCAACACAGGCTATAACCTGTTTTGGTTAGTTGAAGTTCTGAGGTTGCTCAGGAAAGAAAATTAATAAGGTGCTCTAGGTCTATTACAGTATTTTAATAACTTTCATCGGTTAAAATTTTAAACATTGTTATTGTTTAATATGAAACACATTTCATAAACTTGGAGACAAATAGATCTTATAAACAGAAAGAAGGAAAGAGAAATAAACATCTAATTTTTTCTTAAAAAAACAAAACAAAGTGTATTAGTTCATTCATTTTTGGCAATGTTTGGTGAACTTGCTTTTTTGTAGAGTAATTCCATTAAAAAGATTTTTTTTTTTACAGACAAATGACAACACATACTCGTGCAAGTCTTTGATCATACGAGGGAAAAGTATCTCATCAAAATTTGAGTCTCACTGAAAGTCTCCAATTTATTTCTGGTAGACACTACTATTAGAACGTTTTATCTTCAGAATAACTGTAGTACTTATTTAGTCAAAAACTATATTTCAATGTCTTTTTAACCTTTTATCTTTTGCTGATGAAATGAATACAGAACGCCCTTTTAAAATATATCAAATACTTCTGTTTGCATTTAAATTACCCTATTGAGAAATGATTTTTCACTCCCAATAACAAGAGATGACCAGTAGTGAGCAGAGCACAGAATCACAACTTTTATACCTCTTTAATATTTGTTTTATCTGGGTCATTCTTGGATTAAAACAAATAGTTATAAAATTGGAGAAGGGGTGGGGGGGGGGGGGAGAGTTAGAGATGGTAGGGGAATACGGTTTTGGAATAGATTCTTAGATACTCTGTCATTCCTACAAAACTGACTCTAAGATGCGATGGTTGTTCAGGAATCACACAGAATGTGGTATGGCAAATACAACTTTATAAATACAAGATGATAAATAAGAGATTCTCTAAGGCAGAAATGGATTTATAATGTTTCATTCAAATGCACCCCATCTCTTGCCGATTTTAATAATATCAATGCTTCAACAACATAAAGGCAATCATGTCATGACAAGAACTCCCTGAATAAAAGCAAGGCGTGGGATTATATGAAATTGTCATAAAAATAAAAAAAAATTTTTTTTCCAGAGAACCATTTCATAATTTGGTATCTCATTTATTTGTCCTCCTGTTTGACATCCTCTTCTATGTGCCCTGAAAGGGTTGACTCAGAGGACGGTTTCGCCTTTGACTTCCTCAAGTTTTCGTCTTCTTTTCTGGCCTGTAAAGGTATAAAAGGATGTCAAAGTGTAATAAATGTTATCTAATGAAGTGTTTGTTTTGCAAACTAAATTTTGCCATTACACAGAAGAAGAATCTCTTCTGAAAACTATAAACAGTCATTTTGATTAGGTCAAGTGAGGAAACCTTAAATTAATCATCTCATTTGAACTATTGTTTCTAGTACCTTATATAAGGCTGGATGAAATGATTCATGTGTTTTTATTTTCCTTTTTGAAAATGATGTGACTGAATTTAAAAAAAAAAAAAGAACTTTCTCCAATTAGTATGATGTGAAGATATTTTTTCTCTCTTCTCAATGATCAACAAGACCTGTTCATTTTTCAGGAAACAAAAATTGCTCTCTTTATAAGCAACAAGGAGTTCAAAAAGTGACAATAATTAAAATCATCGGGTCGAAACTTGATGCTAATGACAACGAATCACCCATGTTGCCCAGCTGAATAATGTGTGGTAAATTTCTTGCAAAAGGAGATTACAAAGTACTTTAGGAGGGTTCAAACCCAGGTAGTTTTGGTTATTGGAGCAACATCATAGTCACTAGGTAGGCCAGTCAGACCAAATGACCAGGGTTCTTTAAAAAAAACTCATATTTTAAATGATAATAAGAAATATTATATTCATATCAAAAGTTGATTGGCATTTTCATCAAAGAAAGTTCAATTGTAAAGCTGGACTGAAGGCATCAAGGTCATATCAGTTTGAACCACAATTTGTCTTCTTATTGTCTGTTTGGAATGCAATCAGAATGACAGGATTCACCAAAGTTATTAACTATGTAACATTTGCTGGGAAAAGAGATTAATTTACAATAAATCTTGAAACAAAATTTGGGATAAATTTATTTGGCAAGAACAAAAACTTTAAGGGATATGAGATTCTGTAAAAAAAAAAAAAAAAAAATGCAAAAGAAAGAATGGTTTTAAAATCTAAAATAACTTTAATCAATCAAACAAAAGCTTTTTCCTAACATACTATAAAAATGTCAGACTATGAATATTAAAGATGTTGCATGCACCGTAGAACATCTTTGTTCTTATTAACTCATTGAATTGAAGAACAAGAAGCAACATGATTTTAGAGGCTATCACATAAATTCATATAACTTTTCTACCATGGCTACGGAGTATAAAGCTGATTAAAAAGGATTCAATTCTACCTATCATTAAAAGCATGCAAGTCCATGGGTTGTATTATCATTAAAGGCAGGCAAAGCAAGAAAAATACCCCATCAGAAGTTTTACAGCATTGAGAATACCCCAAAAATCTAAATTACCTAAAATATAGAAAAATCTGGGGGTAATAAATATGGAATTGAAAGAACTAATAATTCAACGAATTTGGTTTTAAAAATCCTTTCAATAAATAAAATATCATAAAAAATTGCATTCTCTCTCTATATTTAAAAATAGCTTTCTTAACATCAAAATCTTTTTGGTATAGCCGGTTGCAGTGTAACTAAAATAGATAATAGACTGTCTTAGATTTTAAAAAATCATAAAACCCCAGTGTTTCATATTCTTTGTACCATTGTGAAACCCTCAATGTGCTTTAAAGCAGTGAGACAAAGCTGTTTGAGGATATTTGATTTTGAATGTGATTAAGGATTATAAAATTAAGTTTTACATCCTGTTTGTGAGATAGAAAAGCAAGTGTGAAGAAGATTTGACTGTCAAACATGGCATGATGATTAAAATTGCAGGTTATATACGACTGAAACATACCCAATAATGATGATATAATATCTTTGTGAGAAATATTTATGATATGAGGTAGATGTTGCCATCAGTTATTAAAGTGGAAGAAATTTATATCAGTCTTTGAGAAATATTTTGTTGGCATGTACTCAGGCTGCTTTTAAAGTTAAAGCCATGATTTAAAAAAAGGTGAGCAAAAGCAACTTGTCTGAACAGTTTGCCTCCTGAGTTATATTAAGAATATATTTTAGTTTTAGAAATATCATATTTGAATGTGAACACAATAAGTTACAGCAGAAGGAGGAAAATTTGTCCAAGCATACCATATTTGTCTGGTTGAAAAGTTGAAGCCTGTTTGAATTCCTAATTCCTAAATAGGTGTCATGTTTATTAAACACATTAATGAATTTAATACGAGTCATATTTCATTTATTTGATCAGTTTCTTGAAACAACAGCATGAATAAATTCAGCACAATAATCATGGAGAAACATCTCAGCTGTTTAATGACACGGAGACCAGCAAATTTATTGGTCTTTTGTAGAGTTTGTGTCCTATATATTCTTGTTGCACTCACAATGTGATAGCAAAACAATAACTACAAACATGAAAGACAACTTAAATGTTGACTGACACTTCATATGATTACAGAAAGATAGATGATAGAAATGTTTTCAGCTTCTCGAATATTTAGAGGTCTTTGGTGGGAATTTTCCTTTGATGATTTACTTTAAATCAAAAAATGTAAGCAATACCCCCCCCCCCCACCCCCAAAAAATACAAAACAAAAACAAAACAACAACCTAACACAAAACAAAAACATACAAACAACCCAACAAAACAAACAAACAAACAAAAAAACAACATAAAAACAACCCCCCAACAAAAAACAAGAAAAAAAAAACCCAACTCCTGTGCATAATTTAATAGCGATTAACCTAGATTTGTCAATTTTTGTTTTTATCAATCCAAATTATTATCAATAATTGATTTCAATTTTTGAACTGAACAATTACTGACCTACTTCTTGATACAAGACATTTGGAGGTGGGGTTGTTGGAATACGATGGAGAGGTGGCAATTTAGACCTTGATGCATCAATTTCCCATAGAACTTCACGGTTTCCAGTTTTACCACCAGTGTTTCTGGAGCTTTTTCATAACATGATCATGAAAATTTAGAAAATACACAACATCCAATCATTTTTTTCTTTTAGGATAAAGTGATACATAAGAAACGATACAGGACTGTTAGAAAAAAACGTTTGGACAGAAATCAGAAAATCTCACACTATAGGTCACCAAACCATCAAAAGATGGGAACTGAATCCTAACCTCTTAAGTTGTCATTATTAAAGTCAAGTCTTCAAGGAAAATTAATCATTTTCTAGTTTAAAGTATATTTCTCTTCTGATTTCCTTAAGTGAACAACACTTTATTAGTTGAAATGGAAAAAAAAGAACATGTAGACAGTTGAAAAAACAACAACAAAGTAACCCTTTTCCAACTCAGAAAACCACATTCCTACTCCCCCTTCTAATCTATCCTCAATGAAAATGCACACGACAAAACCGACAATTTACGCTTCTATTGGAAATATGTTAACATTGAAAATAACAAAACCAATAACAGCTTGCTAAATTCAAACACAGAATAGTTGTAAAATTTTGAGGAATTACAAATAAATAAACAGATGGAAAAAAAATACTAATGAACTCTTTTTAAAGGTTGATTATCCTTTTATAATCAGAGTCGAAGTAACTGAAAAGTTAACTCAATTGTGTTTGTTTGTATACTAGATTTGTTTTTCTTATATCAAAAAGATTGCAGATGACTATACTATGGACAAAGAAACATAGAATAGTTTGCTTGTTGAGTGTAATGAAAGTTATTTACAAAGCAACATAAATTGGAACAAGAGGAAAGGTTTTAGGAGCAAACACTTGAAGGAACAAATGGCTCCAGGGGAGATGAAGAATGAGGATATAAAAAATGACGCATGGGAAAATGTTTAACTAATACTAGAATTCAACCATTGCAGTGCAATGAATGTGTGTTAAAATGTACTTGAGACTATGAAAAGATTGTATACTGTTTTGTGGTGTTTTAGTTTGAGAGGTAGATGAAAGTAAAACATGATAAGATGAGAATAAAAATCTCAACGGAGCTCATGTAATGCAACTCTTTGTAAATACAACTAGAACCTTGCTGCTGAATGATGTTCTCCATGGTAGAAAAACAAAACTGTACTTTAAAATATACCATTAAAGGCAACTGACTACACCAACCAAGAATTGTGAGAGAATGAGTGAACTGATTTTTATTTTTTGATGTTTACTCCAACAAGGAGTCAGTTCAGTTTAGCATGTTCTGGAAAATCAAATTATACCAATAAAAAAAGTATTTGAGTTCTGCCAGTCTTTAAAAATTTGTTATTTTATAGAAAAGCTTGGCTGAATAGTAATTTAATCTTTTGATTTCACTTTCATTGTTTTGTAGTTATAAAAGCATCCATTATACAATTTCCAAGCAGACTCCCCGGAGATAAAGACCCTAATATAATGAATGAAATGAGGAGGCAAGCCGTAAGTCAATCCCCACACAGAAGCTGGCAATGTTTTAATATTGTGCAGCATATCTGGATCATTTTTCATCATTTGAATTCCAAGTTGTGAATAAAAAAAAGATGAAAAAACAAAAGCAAGCTCTTTTAGTAGTATACTTTGCATGAAAACTTAAAAACAAGAAATACGACGATATTTATAATTACACTTTCTGCTTTATCGGGTCCTACATCTATAAAAGACATGTAGAGTACTCCCTTATCAGTACTCTCAATTCTTGTTGTCCCATGTTTAGTTTTGAATCTTGACAGGTCAAATGGGCTGAATGAAAATAAAAACAGACAACAGAGTGCAAAGCCATATTCCAACTGAGATTATGATCACTTTCTTGCTATGCAATGTTCCATGCAAAAGGCTCTACAAATCTTTAGGATAGTTTGGAGAAGAATGAGCTGTGGTGAAGGTGAAGTTGCAAACAAAAATCTGAAAAGTTGCATAAAGTGTGAAAAAGTGAGACGGAAATTTAATTTTGTGTGATTAGCTCGTAGTCATCTAAATGAAAACCCTTTTTGCCTAAACCAAAAGTGACCTATTTTATCATGCACTGTCATGAAAGAAAAGTGTCTTCAAAAGAGATTTGAAGCTCGCAGAATTTCTAAGGATTTCAATTATAAAAATCCAAATAAAATCATGGACCCATTCTGAATTTTACTTAATTCTACAAAGTATTAGAATGTGCAATCCAGCAAAAAAAAAAAAAAAAAAAAAATGTGAAAATGCTTTCAGATCCATATGGTTGGAAATTGAAAGATATGAATCTTGTACAAGTAGAAGAAGTGAGACCTTAAAAGCCTTAAAAAAAGAGAGAGAGAGAGAGAGAGAGAGAGAGAGAGAGAGAGAGAGAGAGAGAGAGAGAGAGAGAGAGAGAGA
>JBCIKM010478391.1:0-10218 GCA_039654465.1 Melibe viridis | reverse complement strand
ATGGTTGATAACATCTTTCTGATAGTATTGAGGAGAGTTATCGGTCTTAGGTTCTGGACGGGGCCTTTAATCTTTCCAGGTTTCGGTACTGTACTAATAATAATAATAACAATAATAATAATAATAATTCAATTTCTACAGCGCCTTCCACCGAAACCTCAAAGCACTTTGCAATATGCAAACATGTGCATACACACATTCACACACATTTCACGCACACGCACATACAGCACAAAAACACACATACGCGCACACACACGCACGCACGCACGGATACACACACACACACACAAAGGTACTCATCACATTAAAATACTATTATACAAAATATTATAACAGTGTTCAAATTGGTGAAGAAATAACATAGGAGACATTGATATCCACAAGTAATAGCCTTAAATATTTGCTTTACATTATTCACTGGAGATATTTTTTAAAAAGGAAAGTTTTTAGATTTTTCTTTAAAAAATCAATATCCATTGTGTGCGTTTGGTGACTGTGCAGGCAATACTAGCAGTCATATGATTTATGGCAACTTTCTTTGTAGCATACTGTTGCATCATTCTGAGTTTGAAACAAAATGATTCTGCACAGATGGATTACAATATTATAGTTCACCTCAAAATCTTCAAATGGGATTTCATAGCCTTTGCTGCACACCGAGAAAACTTCAAAAGTTCTTGGTAGTAGCCCAGAATGAATAGACTTGAATAGCAATTGTTTCTGTCATATTCATGGCCTGCTCCAAGTCTGGTGGGAAGAAACAAAATGATAAAGATTTTTTCACCCCTTTGGTAGTCTAAAAAAACTGGTTCCAATATCAATAAATTGTCGGCTCAGTTTATAATAGTTGTCTTATATCCAGTTTACTGATGTTAAAGTAAATAAATGAACAAATAAATAAATATTTTTAATTCATTAATTATTAAAAGTATAAATAAACATTAGACATTTGTATTGTGCTTATTCATGGTCATCTGCATGCTTTAAAAGACCATATCTATGGCAGATAACAATCATGTAATATATATTATGACGATACAAGCAGCCTGTTACGCGCTTTACAATGTTTTGGATAGAGACAACATTGTCTACAACCAGGGGGATCTCCGAGCTTTACATCTACCTCCAATGGGATGAGGCAAGTGTCGTAAAGTGCTTTACCCAAGGCACAACCTCAATGGCCAGAGGCTATACATGGGGAAGCGGAGCTGGGAAGTGACCCTTCAGTCACCCTCCTGATATTAGCCACAAATGTGATTGCTTGCTTCTCAAATGCAGTAAGTTGTGTTAACCACTGAGCCACTGATGCTTTAATTTAGGAGCAATATGTGTAGTATATGAAAATAACTAAAAGAAAGATTCATTCTGTCTGTCTGTCTGATATGCATTTCCAAACGGCACCATGGATTCAGACCAAATTTCACACACAGGTTCCCCATAAAGACAGGTCATGGTGAGGTGTGAGTCCTTAATTTTTCACACATGCATGCGCAAAGTTAATGTGCAGATTGTTTCTAAGGCACATTGCAGATCACTTTGACTTAACTACTAAGACTTGGAATTTTGTCCAATACACAACACCAATGTTGAAAGCAGCTTTTGCGCACCTTGGGAGAAAGGGAATTCCTGCTTGAAGGCAAAACCGTAGCCGTCTTATTTTTAGATTGTTTCGTCATCATTGGAGGAAAGGGGTAGTTAAAATGCACTAAGTTTAATTTGGGACAACACCTCTGCTGAACGCGAGTCTTACAGGAAGGAGGAGGGGTGGGGGAGGGAGGAGGGGTGCGGGTAAGTTTTCAATTTTGTGTTATATGTCTGTTCATACGTTTCTCCTCCCTGGGCAATGCCAGATACTTTTACTGATCTATAAAACTAGAAGTGTAAAGCCTAGCTACTCAACAACTTCACCCATACATTCCTGCAGAATCTGTACATTGTTGTTCCAATTGAATGGATAGTTTTATGAATAAATGTGTTTATACTGTACAACCGTGGTTCTCAAGCTTCATCAGGCCAACGCCCCCCCTTGGGTTGGTAACACAGCTCATCCCCCCCAAACCCTCTCCCTGAATTTTATCATTAACACAAGACCACTAACCCACCTCTCCAAACAAAAATCAAACAATTAAAAACATAAAAAGAAAGGAAACAAAGAAAAAGTATTTCAAAGACAAAACAACCAGAGAGGGTGGGAGGTGCAATATTGACCACTTTGAGAACCACTGTTACACAAGAGACAAGAGTGAAGAATGGATGAATTTGATAATATCCTGACACTCACACGTGTGCCACTTCATGGCTAGTTCTTAAAGCTCCGCCTTTTGTTCCAATGAACTCCACAAAGGCAAAATTGTCTTCACTGCAAGAGGCAGATTGATAGGCAGAACCTGTTAGGATATAAAAAAAATCTAAGGACAGGGGTGACAATATTGCCAAAACAATGAAAAAAAACAACTAAGAAGGAAGAGAGTGTAGAGGAGGAAGAGAGGTATGAAGAGGATGGTTGCAAAATTGACCTACCATACAGACTTGCAGCCCGTGATACACTTCCTCCATGGAGATCATATCTATATTGATATGCAGAAGGGGATAAAAAGAGAACAACCATGGTTTAAATGCACAGTTTTCAGCTCATTTACTCACAGCCAAAAGGAATAAAGAAAGTGACCCTTTATTTAATTCATGAGGTTATAGTGTAAAACTCTAAGCCCCAGGAATTTAAGAACAGAGGAGATTAATTTTGAAAGAATGTGACAAATTGTGCAAGAATAAGCAGTGGATGGTGATAGTGAGGGGAAATTTACACCTTCATTCTATCCTTTTGCCTTTTTTTGTAGCCATGCCTTGACTTTCAAATGAAATAAACTGAAGTTCATTCCTCTGAGAAAAAAACAGCGTTTTTCCTAATCATTTTTATGTCCATGAATGCTTTGTTAGGAAAGTTGCATGCGGGTCTAAGTCATTTTGTCATAACTAAATTCTGAATTTGAGCAATATCCTTTCAGTTTTTGACCTTGTTTCTTCTTTGTGTTTGCATTTTAAGCACCAAGAGTTGCGATGTAGTAGCACATTTACGATAGTTTATGGGTTAAAATTGGTGATGTCAAAATAGTTCTTTGCCACTATCAAATTATTCCTAATGAATGCCCAAAATTGTGACATTTGTTTTGATCAACTGATATTATTTTAAAATGACGCTTCAGGAAGTTTGAGAAACTTTGCCTGTGTTTTAGTATGTAAAGTACCTATTGAGACACGATAGATCTGACTGAAAATTTATGGTCAGTTAAATTTGTAACATCGACATTATAAAATTTGAAAATGATCTGTTCAGTGACAAAAAAGTTATTAAGAAAAAAAAACCATTTCTTCTTTTTCAGTGGGGCAGACCATAAAAGGAAATTTGCAGAACTGAGGCAGGAGAATCACCCCAGGACATTGCAAATACGTGAGTGGCTGGGAGTGTTGGAGACAGACGTTATGCTAGATGACCCCACATGCTTTCAGAAAGGCAAGTGGGACATCTCATTCAATGACATTAAAGACCACCAGCAAAACCCCTTCTCATCAATTTTTCTTTCAGATTGAGAAACAATTTTACAAGATAACACACCAACTAATCAACAGTGCATCCAGAACATTTCTTTGGGTACTAATAACTTAACGTTTCTTTGCATTAATTCTTGTAATTGAAACAACCAACCTCATTAAAGACCTGTAAACGTTCATTATCCTATGGCTGTCACAGTTGACTTTCCTGCATAACAACACAAATGTTATTTTGACTAAAAGTTTATTTTAATGTTAAAATATTACTTAAATTATTAACATTTTCCTTTGAACTTGCTTGTGATCCATCTAATAAATAGCATTTTCAACAAGTCCCTCCCTGACACCCATCCTACTATATAAAGGAACTTACCCCGTCCAAAGCAGCGTAACGTCCTGTTGCCCTGTGCGATTGTTTCTCTTCAACCAGTTTCTCACACCCTCTACAGCTACACCGTAATACATAGCCTCACCATTCCGATCCAATTTGCTTGTGTCTATTATCTCCTCTGTAAAGTTCTGAGAAGGAGAACATACAATGTCTACAGTAAATACCATATATTCATTCTATCGTAGTCCATTCCCCCAAAAAACAAGCATTTTTTAGTAAATAACTTTTTTCTTTCTCGACAGATTGTTTTCAAATTTTGCATCATCAATGAGACAAATTTTTCTCTTTTGAATATCATTTTTTATTTATAACTGTTGTGTCTAAATAGGTGCTTTACCCATACTAAAAGATAGGCAATTTTCCCAAACCTTCCTCGAACATCATTTTAAAATCTTTTTCAGTACAACTAAACAAATGTAACAATTTTTTTGCATTCATAAGCAAAATTTTGATGTTGTTTATTTTGAAAAAAAACTATTTTAACATCATGAATATAAAGCAAAAAATGATCTTTAATGTTCTAGTACATCACACTTCTTGGTGTGTAAAATGCAAAGACAAAGGAAAAACCAAATAAAAAAACAAAGGGATATTGCTGAAAGTTTGAACTCATTTAGCTCTAAAATTGGGATCAGATGGTGGCACCATCCGACAGGTTTTACTTAAACGGGGATCGGACGGTGGGAGCATCTGATGGTTTGTCACAAGAACAAGTTCATTGGGTGTTAAAAATAGATTGATAACAAAGGTATTTTCCAAGTTTTTAAACCACTGGCTTGCATTCAAATGCAATGATCACATGGAAATAAAATTCAATAAAAAAAAACCCAGAGAAATATCGCTCAAAGAAAAGCTGAAATTGTAAACGAAAGTCTTATTCATGCAGTAGAAACAACGTTGTTTAAACTGGACAAACTTATCAAGATATCTTACTTCCCCATCATCGAGAAATTGTCTTGTCAACAGAAAGAGCTCCATTTACAAAAGCAAGAAAAGAACCAGATTCTTCACAAAATCATGCAAATCTCCCTGGCAACGTGAACATGAGCATTTGTGAACTCTCTGAAATTATAGAAAAGAGTGATGATAGCAAGAGAATGGTCATGGCAGTTGATGCTATCAAAAAGAAAAGAGCTCCCAATAAAGCAATTGTACATAACATAATTAGTAATTATGTAAATGACAACTGGGAGAATATAGAAATTCTGAAGGCTGAAAAGTACAAGGACCCCCACAAAATAAAAGCCTTCGATGACCAGCCAGAACACACAGGTCCCTTTGACAATCCCATTTCAGGGGAAGAGGTCAGGGCAGCCATAAACAGCCTGAATTACAATAAAGCTATTGGTCCAGACAACATTCAAGCCAAGCTTTTGAAACCTACCCCTGACAATTTCATCCAGGTATTCTCAGATATTTTCAACATTTTTGAGAAAAACTGTAGCCCTCACTGAAAGTAGACTGGTCCTCTTTCCAAAACCTGGAAAGCCTCAAGGATCCCCTGCCAACTGAAGACCAATAGTGCTACTAACAGTAATCAGGAAAACATGAAGTATCATTATCTTAAACAAGATTAAGAAACAAGGTGGAGGGTTTTTGTTAGTGTCCCAGGCTGGCTTCAGCCCATTCATAAGTACTTTGGACATAGTCTGGTACAACAATTGGCTGATAAGCGGGATACAAAAGTTATAGAACAGTTCACCATCCTTGGAATAGACATGAGCTCAGCTTTTGATACAAGAGACTGTAATAAAGTGCTCAATATTTTCAAAAGATTTCTTAATCATGATAACCTGAAATTGATTAGAATCCTCCAGGCTGGAACTACCGACACTGTATTCTGAAGACCAATCCACAACCATACCCTTCAACATAAGAACTCCCCAAAGTGATAGCTTGAGCCCCATACTTAGAGGCATCCACGAGAGATTTAAGAGACCAAAATCATTAGCCTTACCTGAGAATATTCTTCCCCCCCCCCCCCCACCCCATTTCTCCATACTTCTCAACACAATAATTTTATCAACTCCACAAAATAATTGTATCCACAACATTGAATTTAATGTTAATCTGCTTCATCTTATAGACGATCGCATTCCCTTTTAAATGTTTAATAACCTGATAGACTTCTCACACAAGCTATAAAAACTATTATATTGAACGTGCTTTCACTTCACTGAACATTTAAAAATTCCTGGAGAATCAGGAACAATTCACCCAATAGAGAGTTAACTCTTTCAATCAATGCCACCAGTGACACACCACCATGGTGTCTTATGCAACAGTCATTCCACCAGTGACATCATCATAGTGTGTTCTTGCATTTAAACACAAATTTCTCCTCACTACAGGTCTTTGTTTCTCTCCTATGCGACGTCCTTTCCTTATAAATGTTAACCCCATAGTATAAAAGTGCCAAATCCGAAAGTAGTTGTTTTTGTAGACAAGAAAGTGGAAAATCTATGACAGTTTGTTCTAAATTTAGTCATTCCTGATGATGTCATCGTGTGTTAAAAAAAATTCATATAAAAAAAAAATTGACTGAATCTTTATGTAACAATGATATAGTAAAATGGGATCAATTTTCAGTCCTTTCTTTTGCTCAGCTGAATGAATCAACTGTGTTGATGATATTGTGGAGGCCTGGAGAGTTGGAAAAAAGTTGCATGAAAATATTGCCTTTTCCATTTACCCAGATTTTTGCCTCCAGTAGTCTTAAAACTACAAAACTACGGTCAATCACATTTACATCATCAGCCAATAGGATTTTTCATCTTATTTCATTTGATACATACATTTATAGCATTTGCACGAGTAGTTTTCTCAAAAAAGCTTGAAAACTACCAATGCCTACGAGTCAGAAAAGAGGTGAGAAAATAATCATGTCCAGCACCGTAAAAAAAAATATAGACAGAAAGAGTTAAGACAAAATTATGACTGAGAGCCTCATGTAAACTTCAAAACAAAAAAATATAAAAGCTATTTTTGATGGAATAGACAATAGAAGCCCTCTCTCATATCCAGTATGCATCTCATCATCTCCAGAAAACAAGTCCCAGGGCAGCTATTCAATGCCTCAATTCCTCCATTTTGGCGGACAATCAATATCAGACTTTGGGGCGTTTGGCCACAATGCCTGCAGGTTGGGCTGTTCAGTTTCCACCAGTTGTGAAGCATTGAGGTTATCTTTGCCATGTGGCTGCTAGTGCAATGAGTGTAATTAAACATTGCAGGGTAAACCATGGCACCCTGGTAGCTTTTATCCCTTGCCTAGGGAGGTTGCCCCCTGGGAGGTTTGCCGCCTATTCATTTTACCATTCTTTATAAATGGATTATTAAATTTTACATTAAACTATTATACACTCTTTGAAGCAAAACAAAATAAACAAGAAAGATACATAGCTTGTTACAAAAATACAATAAATTTTCAAAAAAAGGTAGGTACAGAGATGTTAATGAGTAAGTATTGAAAAACAACAAGATGCTGCTTCAATGTTTTGACAAGCATCAAAACAACTTTGAGAAATTCAGCCAGATTATCATTTAATGTTTTGGTTTTTTTGGGTTTTTTTACCAGACATGTAAATGACCATTTGAAAAATTGACTGAACTTTTCTGCAACCCAGAAGTCATAACCCATTCCAAACTCACAGAGGTGCTTAAAAATAACAAGTAAGCAGGTCAGCTTTGCTGCAAATAAAATGTCAGTATTGGTGTCATTGACATTTTAAAATAATAATAAAGATAACCAATGTTGCTAGAAGTTAAAATAATAATGTGAAAAAAAAAAATGTAGTAATCAGGCCGACCTGATTTACTCACACTTGTTTTCAAGTGGGAAAAGGTGATTTATTGGTAGGGGGCATTTTCTGCAGATGTTTCATTGATTTATTTTGTTTCAAACTAAATGCATATAGGGGTCTTTGATTGAGCATGACGAATTCCCTTCACAGACCTGCCTACTATAGGAAAACCCAAATAGGGACACTTCACCCATAGGCCGTATAGAGTTGTGAATGAATCCAATTGAATTCGTTAAAAAAAACAAAAACAACTATATATATATATATATATATATTTTTTTTTAATGATAAAACCCAAAATATCAAATCACGAAGGTCCTGAGAAATTTGGAACACTAGGCAGGTCTGCTTTCAAGTCAGCTCTACCGTTCTCAGCCTCTGGCAGCAAGATTATCAGCAGGCGATGCAACAAGGGAATGGTCTGAATTAATACAGTTTAGTAAATTGTCACTATAACGATCTTGATTTTCAAACTCACAACGCTTGAATTTCAACAATCCCTTGGATAGTTTTAGGCATCAATAACTACCATCAGCAGACAACGAGCAGAAAACTTTTTGTCGAGGTTTGTTTACCTCCTCACTCTCACCACTGCTTCTCACCTACTGTGCCCAGTGCTCCCAAGTCCATCCGGGTCAATTATCTTCATACTGGAAGTTGTTTGCATAATAATTAACAATTTGACAAAGTCAGTCCAAATCTTCTTGTTCAGTCACTCTCTGTTACTACTAATTCAGATGACTGGACGGAAAAAATGAGCATTGGTCTAAAGGTGCTCTCCTTGAACATGACTGCAACCTCTCGGAGGCCTAGGTGAGTATGACATGCAAATAGTTAGGGCTTTGTGCGAATGAAGAGAGTTGGAGGTGCCCAGCACAGTTTGTGCAGCTGGTTTGCACCAACTAGCACTACAAGCATGCATAACTATTTATTATAGTGTATAAAAAAAAACAAGAGAAGCATGTTCAGGTGGATAAGTAAGAATAATGGTAAAGTTGTTTGTATTTGTAGGCAGAAAGATATGAGCGTGGGACAGGAATTGACAAATTTGGATGAAAAGACAAATAGAAAACTTCATGAGCTGAGCTGCAATGATGTGATTATTTTTGGAGGAAAACCAGTCAATAGACTGAAGATTGATAGGTCTTTTACTAAATTAAAGCTATCATTAATACTTATTTACCATAGCGAACATTTCCTTGATGCGGAGGTCAACTGATAAACCATACCTAGATAGGTCTTTGAAGGCTTGTTTCACCTGAAATAAAAGGGATTCAATATCAGAGATTGTGGGCTTTCATTAAATTTATGTCACTTTTCCGCTAATGTTTGTTTGCAAACAATTTAATTTTTAAACATATTCAATCATTTGAAAAGAAAGTTATCTTTGAAAGCAAAACAAAAATATTAAATTTTTCTGGAATTATGTTAATAAAAAGCTCTGGGTCATAGTGGAAAACCAGTAGCCTGACTGCAATGTGATACACAGGTAGGGAATGTACAAACACAAATCATACTTTAAAACCTAAGGAGACCCAGGGTTTTCAACAGCACTTACAGAATTAAGTTGATACTATATTCATCCAGAATGTAAGAGACCCAGTAGATACGTACCACAACATAAAAGGTTAAGAAAATAACCACTGCTTTTTGGCATAAACGGCAGACACATAAACAAAGCAGAAATTATGAAATTGTGCACAAGACAGCAGAGGATGTTTTCATTAGCTGTTTATGAATGATAATTGAGTTAATGGTTGCTTTCTTTAACATGAGAAAACCAGCTATGAAACAACTGGGAATGTTAGGAATGGTTGCTAGATACATCATGTACTTTATTTCTCTACACTGCTCCTATGACAGTAAGTTTTAATTGTAGAAGATCAACACTAATTGTGAGATATGTGATGAAATTGTCCCAAAAGATACTGTAATTATTGCCTTTGAAGTCGTTAAACAGATTCACAAATCGTGGAATGTATCTCTATAACATAAGTAGAAACTCTGCACCTTTTATAAAGTTAAACTACAGCAAAAGTGTGTATTCACCAGGCACATGCAGTGACTGTTTGTCTTAGATAGGCACAGTGTTATTTTGCATTAACAAAATATAGTGGTGCAAGTGGGATGGAAGATGACATAACTGGGCTGAGAGAGAGATAACCATGTCATGGTTAGAGAATAAAAAAATAATCAGATAGCATGGTCGATAGCCATGTCATGACATAGATCCCTTTGATGTCAATCATGGCTCATGACGTCGCCAAAGACAGGATGTCACGATGATGTTACAAGTCAGAAGCCAACGTAGAAAAGACGAAAGCATGTGTGTACAATGGGTCTTACAGCAGCCCTGTGAACACGACAACCCCGTGCATTTGTAGATTTCCTCTTCTGTGACGGAAACCTATGTGTTTATAACTAACAAAAAAGATGGACATTCATGGACCATGGGATCAAACGGCTGAAAAT
>JBCIKM010478282.1:0-10218 GCA_039654465.1 Melibe viridis | reverse complement strand
TAAAATACAATTTAAAAATCCACATGTATTCAACTCACCTCAAAATCTCACAAATCAAGTTTTTCAAGTCATCAACAAAGAAGGCTGGATTCTTGCATTGATGTTTGTCAAAACGAAAGTAAATGTTTTCTATGACTGAAGAGTGATGCCAAGGGAAGTTACTCTGGTGCCAATCTTTGGATATACTGTGTTTAATGAGAGATAGGAATTTTGGTTGCACACAGGGCTGGTTGCGATGAGGGCCATTTACTCTATTATTAAGTCACAACATATTTTCCCATTGTCGTAAAAAAGGCTTTGATGCAGAAGAACGTGGAGGGTGCACAGATCTATGCAGAGAATGCAATCCGGAAAAAGAATGAATCTTTGAATTACCTGCGGTTCTCGGCTCGAGTGGATGCAGTACAAGCAAAGGTTCAAACTGGTCTTGCTTTGAAAAATGTAAGTTTTAACTTTGATCAAGTCACATCTATCACTTGTAGTTCAACAGTTAATTCAATACAATTGAGAAATTAGAAGAAAAAAAATTAGATAAATGTTCCTCTCCTTACAATTCTACGTCGGTATCATCAATTGTTTGAAACAGCCAATTGTTGTTGGGGTTTGTTTGTTTTTTTCTGTGAAAAATTGGATAGTGAAAACTATTGCTTTATTTTGCAATGCTATGTTTACAAAACATAATCGTACAACTACATTTTCTCATAAACTGGAGAATTAAAAAGAATAAACAGTTTCTTGTGTGGAGGTTGAAAGGTATGATGCTATCTGTGAAGTCCATAGATCTTGCCATTTTCAATTATTTTCTTCATCAAGTAGTGTTTGTATGTCCTTGAGGAATACAAAGTGGGGGGTACTTATTACAAAAAGTATAGGTAGTCACTTATTAAATCATATGTCAATAGCGAGTGCATTTGATCTTCCAGTGTAACAATCCCAGAAGAATGTGTTCTAATAATTAAAGCACATTGATGTGACCGGTAATTGAATTTCAGATTTGCACAGTAAGTGTGTTATCATCATTCACACACATTTGTTCAACCTGAATCTTGCTCTTCACAACCATCTACAGGTAACCAAAGACATATCAGGCGTGTGTAAAGCTCTTGACAAGGCTATGTCTTCGATGGATTTAGAAAAGGTGAGGTGTTGGAAGCTTGCAATCAAGAGAGACTGAAGTTTTTTTCTCTGTGTGTGTGTGTTGGTTTAGGGGTGTTGGAAGGGGGGGGGGGGGGGTTATTCCCTCTTTCCTTTCTTTTTCTTTTGTTCCTCACACAGTGTATTCATGGATAAGTTATTTAAATTTAAGTATTATTTCTGATTTCAATTTGAATTGCATTGATGCCAAATGGGAGGTCATTGAGCAATGAGCCAGGACTCAGTGTGAAATCAAGATACACCAGGAGGAGCTTACGCTTACATCCAAAAATATAGTCATGTGAGTACAGTGTTGGGAAAAAGAGCAAAGCAAGGCAAAGCCACAGAGAAAGGTGAAGAATAATTTAAAACAATAATTTGTCTCAAAAAGTCGGTCTCAGCAACCTGAAATTACCACCTTGGCAGAATTCCTCCTTATTATTCCTGCTTGAAAAACTCACAAATCATGGATAGTTTTATCTCTCTCTTCTTTTTTTCATGTACTTGTCATCAGTTTCGAGGTAAGTAAGATGAGGGAAAATTGCACTCTTAAAAAATTACATGTTTTCACTCCAAAGCGAAGGCTTGATTTTATCATGACAATTAGAGGGCAGCCCCGACTGTTGTCTCTGACGGAAACTGTCTCTTCTTCTTTCCAATCAAGGTGGAACAAGTAATGGCCAAATTTGAAAAACAGTTTGAAGATCTGGACGTCAGAACAGCTGTAAGTAATTAGATTAACTTTCCTACTTATTGCCCTTTATGCCTGTCTGCATGTCGAAGAACAGCAACAAAGTCCCTCCCCTCCTCCCCTGTCTTGTGA
Organism: Melibe viridis; assembly: GCA_039654465.1. Lineage (NCBI taxonomy): Eukaryota > Metazoa > Mollusca > Gastropoda > Nudibranchia > Dendronotidae > Melibe > Melibe viridis. Next base: position 8,261 of record JBCIKM010478282.1, on the reverse strand, counting down.
CAACTTTTGGATGTTTAGTCCAGGACAGGGCCCAGGTCTTCATTTTTTGGTCAAACGTTCATTGCCAAATTATCTTTGACTTTCCCCACTTTCTTTATTCTTTTCTTTATCTGTAGGAAAAAAAAGCCGTTTGAGAAGAGAAAAAATTCACATTCCAGGCTTCGCTCGAGAGAGGGTTTCCCATTGCTGTCTGATTTCCGCTAATCATTGGATTTCCAGTGCAGGGCTATTTATGCTGTACAATTCATGAACTTATTTACTCCCAGCTTTTTCAATTGTCACTTGATCCACAGACTTTGGTGGGTGGTTTTATTTACTCTTTTCACTGGTCGTGACAGGCAATGAAGACTTAAACACAAATAAAATGACAAATTTCAAAAAATTCTATGGGAAGCAAGTCCCTGGATCCATTGTCTTTGATGTTTGACTGAAAGCTAATGCACGCACCATCTGCTAGCGACTTTTACAAGCCTATTGCTATTGACAATAAATAATGATGAAAAATGAAAACTAAAAAATGGAAAAACTGAACTCTGCAGACAAATTTTTCTCGCATTGTAATTTTTTTGTGTTAACTTATTTCCTTAACTTCAGCTTCAAAACACACAGACATGAAAAATAAAGATGATTGCGCCATTCGTCACATACTTATCATGAATGAATGTGGTAACGTCATTGTTAGATTTTGCACATTTTGACTCATGTGCTAATGGAAAACTAATATCAACCTGGTTTTGTTTCCATTCTTTGAGACTGGCAAAGGTGTTTGATTGATTAATATGGTGGCTTGGCATTTTCTTTTTTTTTTTTTTTTTTCAACTTTTTGTTTTTTATTTGTTGTGTAGACAATGGAGGGCAGCATGGGATCGGCCATGACCTTGTCGACCCCACAAGACCAAGTGGAGGCCCTGATCACTCAGGTGGCCGAGGAGAATGGGATGGAGGTGATGGACCAGCTAAAAGACCTCAATGCTCCATCCGCCTCTGTCAGATCCTCCGCTGGGGCCGAGTCCAAAAAGGAGGACGACCTCACACGGAGGTATGTACCTATGTCTATGTGGGTTGTTTTACAATGGTTACTTTTACTAAAAAGGGATAATAACTCCCTTTGTTTATCCCATGGGGGACGATTTGTGTCTTCTGGGTTTGCCTCAAGTGAAGACTTGGACAACCTGAGCAACAGCCACTGTATGGTTGGTCCGATGGTGAGGCATGCTTTGAACTCATGCTCTTTTGCATCAGAGTCAGATGCTTCACCAATTGCGCCACTTAGCCCACTACTGTTCAAGAGCTACATTTATTTATCAGGGAGGGTCAAGAGGTCTTACTTCAGTGATACCTGAATGCTCTGTCCACCTCTTTCAAGTTCAGGAAATCCGAAAAGGAGGACGACTGGAGTTATGCATATGGTTTACTACTGATAGTAGCCACTTTTGACCATTTTCTTTACCTGTGGCAAAGCAAAGTATACACTTGTGCCTGTTCACACAATGCACACGTTTCTCTGTTTGATGACTTCATTATCGTCTGTAGGAAAAAAAGGTTTTTGAGTTTGAGAAGAGAAAAAAAATCACATTCCAGTCTTTGCTTGAGAGAGGATTTACCATAGCTGCCTGATTCCTACTTATCAGTGGATTTTCACTGTTTTGGTTTTCTGTGAAATTTTCTCTGATTCCGATACTGAGTTTTTATACAGCTTTTTGATATTATGTTATATCTATTAATTCTCGGTAAATTTCTGCCTTTTTCCTGATTGTGAGGAAGTTTTCTTCCTTTTATGAAATTCCCCACTGGTAGCTATGATTAACTTTTAAAACTTTTTCAAGAGTAAATACTATTGGTACCTATTGACAGTTTTTGCCGACAGCTGCTACACAAATAATGAGAAGTCTGACTATGATGATACACTTCAATAATCATGGGAGTGTTTTCTTGAATAAATAGTTTTTACAAGCAGCCTTTGCAACTGATACTTTCTGTATAATTTTTTTATGTGTGTTATTTTTGAAAAAAAAAAAAAATATCTTGATGTATATTTTTCATCAAACTCCTCTTCCTCTTCTTTCACTGTCTGTCCAGATTGCAAGCGCTGAGGAATTGAGAGAATGCCGTCCAGTTTTGTTTTTATTTGAACCACAATAATGAGGCATCTTTTGACATGATGATCCATGTATATTATAATGATGAGCTTTGATCATTTGTCACTGCTTCTGTTTGAGTTAAATAATGATGATGTTGATGATGATAATAGTAATGAACCGCATTCATATATAACGCTTGCATCTCCATCTGTAGTGATCTATGCCATTCTATGCCTACACAATGCCTTGAATGAATGTTTGTAGTTTCCAATTTGTTTGTTTGGAACTGGAAAGGGACTTTTCTAATTCAAGTTTTGCCTCATGAAAACTAAAGATTGAAAAGTCTCTAAAACTTTTCTCCCTGATTGGGTTTAAATTGACATAATGGTTTGTAACATTATGCAATATTACCCTGTCTGAGTGCATAGAGGAATTGGTTTGAGGGTAAATAAGGCAATGTCAAAGAGGGAATATGATACGACCTTCTTCTCTTCTTCTCCCTCTTTGATTGGGCATCCCAAGCCATAATGTTGGTGACAGATACTGAACTCTTTGCAGTTCTTTCAGAATCGCAAGAGGCTGTTTGGCAATAAAATGAAAAGGAAAATCCTAACGGGGTTTTTTTTTCAAAAAAGAACAAAAAAAAAAAAAAAGGAAGGATGTACAGCTGTGCATGCCTGCCAAGCAGACTCTTATAAAGAACAGATTTGTAAGCACCTTGTAAAGAGTCAATGCATAAATCCTGACTGATATAAAGAACTATTGATACAAAGCACTATTGTGGAATGTCCCCAAGCTGTTCTTTATATCATATCAGTGTTCTATTGTAACTAAAACCTTTTATAACACACCTCTTAGTGATGTAAATAGAAAATACTTGTTGTTGTTGATTATTTTCCTTCTGTACACACGTCTATTAACAACAAAGAGTGCAAGACATGATTCTTATGCCGTGGTCAATCCAATGACAAAAGGCAACTTGGAGCATTTAATGACATCATCCATTCTTGAAATATTCACACCACAGGAAAAGTAACGTTACAAAGGTGATAGTCAAAAGGTCAATGTCATTCTCGTCTCTGCAATAAAATTTTGAAATGTTTTCTAGCTGTATAGAAACTGAGATTTAAATTGGTCATTTAAAAAAATTCAATAATTACTTTTTTTTCTTCCACTATAATATTTTTTTTTTTCAATTTACATACTTAACTTTCCGAAACAAACAATCCAGTGATCTTTGTTTTCATTGGTAGATGGATTGGATTCTTTCAAATGAGTAATAGGAGTTGTGAGGTAAGAGAGCCTTTGGAATCTTTGAATGTTTCTTCTTGTTTGAAATCTTAATTTATGTTTTAATTTTACCCAGATATCGTATAAAACGGATACAACACTTGTTCCTTTGTATATCCTTTTTGTTTCACTCGTTTTGATTAAAACTTGCTGAAATACAAGTTTGATCAAAACTCGTGAAATCAAAATTACATCCAAAGACACTTGTGCAAAATCCACAATTAATTAGCTGTTTTAGACAGGTTGGCTGGGTCTTGTATGGATTTTAGAGCGGAAATAAATATAGAGATTTTTTTTCCTGAAGATTCTTTTTTAGTAGAGAGTCTGATGGGGACCCATAAGTGTATGTTATCAGGGTGTCCAGGGAAGTAAGTAAGTAATAAAATCATACCAGATTTTAAAAAGTCCTACCAAGGTGAAAATATTCACCAGTCATAACTTCAACGACAAAAAAGATAGACGTCTACCCCATTTACAGCACAATGATTCATTATTTGAAATTTATAACAAAAGAAGTTATGAAAGGAGGCACAGCAACAAGTTTTACCTTTGAGGTACAGCACAGCATGATATTTGGTTCACTCCCATCCTCAGAGACTTGGTCAGCATCCATTGTTAGACACAGTATAATCCACAGAAAAAATGTGTGATTTTATAAAAGGGAGTTTATCATTGAGTGACTGACTAAATAACGTTTAGTCACAAATGATGAGAAAAAAACAAAGGTGAATAAAACTGAAAAATATAAAAATCCGTTAAAAAATCAATAAGAGAACAACAGAAATGAGAAGCACAAAGAATTGTAACCTTCGGGAACACAATGCGTGGTTGTGAAGGATTACAAAATCATGGCCCGGTTAGATTGCACTCGATATTCCAAGTACTTTGCTGGAGTACAATCCTGCAGAAATAGTGAAAATAATAAGATAGAATGATCACAGTTCAACCAAGTACTACTCACTTACTCGAATCCGGCTACTAGCACAGCATTCGGTACTTCTTTTTATTTTTTTTATTTCACTTTGAGTTTTGAGCTTTACTTTCTTTGAGTTGATTTCCGACCGCGATTACGTCCATCCAACCAAAATCTGACTTCCCTGGACACTCTGTAAATTATTCATATGTACGATAGCAGTCTTTTAAATGAATACATAGTATGAGTGGATTGAGTTATTCTATTTATACCAAGTGTCCCAGGATTTTTTGACGCTGAGGAAATGTATATAATAGACTTTTGTACAAAAAGGGGTTTTAAAGATCCTGGGTCTTCCTAGACCATTATGCTGATATGATGAGCGGTGGCTATTCATTATTTTTGTTGCGAGAGATATTTTATGGTTGCGTAAATAATCTCTCTGTGGTGTCAATATGCGTTTTGATTTTGAGAGTTAATATTGATATATCTATATATATATTTTTCTTTTTTTTAAGTGTAAACCATCTCTGTTGTTTTTGGTTTGACCTGTTCTCTCCTTTGACGAATAACTCTATTATCATTTCACTTTCCCCTTTACCAAAAGTCTTCACCTAATGAAGGGTGAGTCCCTTGTGGGCTTGTGTTCTTCCTTTTCTTTTCTTTTACACTGAAGCTTTCGTCCTTATCTTTCCCCTTTTCTTTTGCATCCTGTTTTTGTTGTCTTCTTTGGTTTTCAGTGGTCGTCCCTATTTGTTGCCTTCTGATCCATGAATCCAGGGTCACAAGTTAGATGCACTGAGAACGTTAGTCAGACCTGCTTAGTTGGAATTTTGAAAATGTGTAATTATATTCAGTGAAAAAGGGCAATTTGTCGGTAAAATGTGAAATTCTGTAGAAATTTACAAAACACTAAAATTACATAAAAGAAATGTAAGACGAATCTGGGCAGACTTCTTGAAAGCAGACAACGATACTTGAAAATTGTAAAATAAGTCATTACATTGAATCATTGAAAGGTTTCAAGGCTATGGTTGCATTGCAAGCATTAAATATAATTGTGATTTCTGCCGAAATTGGTACAAAATTGCCAATAATCGTAACTCACCCCAAAGCCATGTAACTGTGACTGTAGTTGGTATGCAGAGTTGATCTTCAGGTCATACATATCCAAAGTCTGTGGTTATTGTGGGAAGGAGTATCCAGCTGGTAATGTCAGTGATCAGTGACTGCGATTTTATCACATGTTGAGGAGACAAAATCCATAATAATAAAATATAATTGTAACAAGAATTTCAATATCAGGAAAAGAGTAAAAGGACTCACACAACTATATACACTATTAACAATTCTATTTAAAGGTGCTTGGTGGCCATACTGTACTCCCCAGATAGGGAAGCAGTATCGGCCCCTTTCAGTCTTTTCAATTCTCTTCCCGTGAGGGATCTGACTTTAAAGGAAGCTTCTTCTTTGTGCTTGAGCACCAGGAGAATCTCTCAAGAAGCTCAGGGCCCATCGCAGATCTTTGGTCCTTTTTATTTTCCTTACACAGGAAAAGATACGTCAGCAAGCCCAGCATGAACTTGGCCAGACGGGCCACAGACGGGTTGATGGCTTCGCTGTTTTCCTTAAGCTTCCCAACATTAACCTAGAATTCATCGACTCTGTCATAGGCAGAAACATCAACCCCAGAGCACTGAAGGTTGCTGAACTCTTCCATGACATCGTCATTGTTGGCACCAGGAGGGCAGGAAACCTGTCAAGGAAGAACTTGAGATTTTTTGGATCACACAATGACAGTTAAGAAAGAACAGTGTCCTTCAGAGGTAGTTTGAGCAGCATGTATTCTACAACTACAACAGCTTTCTATTTCTAGAACTTCACATTTGAACTAGTAGAATGCTTTCAATTTGATGTAAGTGGGGACCATTGTTGCTTCTGTCATTAATGTAATTTTGGCTTTCCTCCCCAATCAACAGCTCTTGGTTAGTTTTCTGGTGGTATTCCAGGCTGTATTCAACATCCTCAACAGGTTTGTTCCCAGCAAAAGCTGAGGGTTTCACAAACTTTCCCATTATTGTTCTGATGAGACATTCACAGAATTTGAAATCTGTGGTGCATCAGATTGATTACTGGTTAGAAAGGAGTCCAGAGGCTTGATGGCATGGCATAGGAACATCAGATAAAGTGGAGCGGATCTAAATTGAAGGGCAATTTTATTCTTCTCTTCTTGGATTGGGCCATGTGTGCCTCTGCCTTGGTTTGGTCTGGTCTGGTCTGGTCTGGAGCAGCCGTCACAGCTTTGAAGATGTTGGCAATGCTGGAGCCTGTCTGTAATTCAACCAATCATTTGTGCTTGGCTGACTCGATGTGTCCAGTGCAAAACTTCCAGCTTGAGAAATTGTAAAATCGGAGGAACAAACAGAGCAGAAGGCATGACCATTGCTGATTCTTGACTTCATTTGCCTGTGTGGTCCGTTTTGAAAGTTTTGAGCTGGTTTTTTTGTTTGTTTGTTTTGTTGGGTTTTTTTTTTTGGGTGGAGGGGGGGGGGGGGGGACTGGCTGCGCCATTTTAATCAACAAGTGTCAGTCTTACAGTTGACAAACAGACCAAAGAAAATGTTCAATTATATCGCTAGGCGTTGCAGAATTCGAGCAATGTTCACAGTAAAATGTAGACCATTGGGAGTCTCATGATGAATAACACTACAAACGTTGAATGAATGAAAGAGATATGTAATTCCAAATCAAAATGCAAAAAGACATGCTGAGCACAGTTCATAAATAATAAGGCTGACTTAAACGAAAATTACGCACTGCACAAATCCACAGTGTAAAGGAAACAATGAAGGTGATTAAAATCAACTAAAACACAACAAAATATTCCAATGCAAACAATTTTTAAAATAAGGGGAGGTCTGATTCAGAGCACGCAGAGATAGTGAATGCTTGTAGATGACCTATGCTCCAAGTGGAGCCCAAGGGATTAAGAAGTGAGTAAGTAAGCAAGTTCAAATGCCTGCTTATTGGTTTGTTTATTGTTGGTTTTAGGACACAATAACACACGATAGTCATAGAGGGGCCCAACAATAAGTTTAAAAAGAGATCAAGTTTAAACCACCAACAGCAGAGATAAGGATTTTCACTACAACAAAAAATAGATATCAAATGCCTATGGGGTTTTGAGGGAAGATATTCACCATTGATAAATCCGATTTAGGTGGGGATTTTTTTTACTAAAAGTAAAAATTTGCATCTATTATCCACTTTGTTATGTTACCTCTACCAATTTGTTCTCTACTGTTCACAGTAATTTGCTGTTTTCTGTAGCTTTGAAATTTTGTTTATGTACCTACCTACCTATTTAAGTGTTTTCTAGAACTGAAGCAAATTTGAATGCAAGTTGTGATATTTTGGTTGATGATGACATTAAACATAAACAAAGACAAAGACTTGAAATCTTGATGGCCCCAGGCCTTTTATACCCAGCTGTCGCATAGCTGGGTTGTAAAGCCAAAGGGGCGACATAAAACTTCATTGACGTCTCTGCAAGAACAAAACTCCCATAGTTTTGTTCATGAATAAACAGATGAAGACATTTACCCCGCCACTGTCCTTGGTGGGTCTATCATTATCTCTTGTCTTTTAGCTAGAGCTATCATCTTGCTTTTTCTAGCACTCTCTTGAGTGCCTCTTTCACAAACACACATACACTGCTATTTTGTGTTCTGTTAGATAGTCTTGGCTCTGCCTGTTGCGCCCTTGTGTGTGTATCTACTTTTGTTTGTGGGAGATGATTTTTTCCCCATGTAAATCATCTTTCTGTCAGTTATCTGTGAGAGATGATATTTTTTTCCTCTGTAAATCATCTCTATGTGAAAATGTCTCTGGCAGGGTCACGATTTATCTGCTCTTTTAACTAATCTATCATCTTACTTTCCTCTTGGGCGCCTCTATGACCCTTGTGTGTCGTGGTG
>JBCIKM010478281.1:0-11773 GCA_039654465.1 Melibe viridis | reverse complement strand
TTCTTAATAACTGTTATTGTTAGAGTCTTTGCTCATCTCAAACACCTCTCAAGCTGTCAGGCGAAAGATTCTTTATAATTGTTCTTGTTAGAGTCTTTGTTGTTTGTTTTGTTATCCTCATTCCTTCATACCACCTTAGCAGTGCCAGGACCCAGCTCCAAGGATGGTATCTGTCCTACAGAAAATTTATTGAAAAGAGGACACTTACCGAAACACTAAATTTTTTTACCATGTTCTTCCCGGAAGTCATGATGACAATCTGAGGCAGCTGATGAGGATCTAAACACGACCATGCTTTCTATGTGTAATGAAATAATCTTTCAAGCGCTCATCACTTTCATCTCCATATGCATGAACGTAAACTTTTTCTTTTTCCATTCACCATTCCTCCCTTTCCCACTTACATTTCTTTCACTATCTAACTCCCATATATGCGTCATCTGTTTTGAGGACTAGTCTATGTTTTCTTACATGATGACAAAAAAATGCTAAAACCCAACATTATTATAATACGTACTTCTGATTCATGCACTCCGAATTTCCTCAACAACTGCTTGGCATCTTGCAGGTTCAGCCTCCTCAAGTCCGCATCAGTTCCTGTCACCGTCTTTTTCACCGGAGTTTCTTTCTGCTCCTCCTTGGTTTGAGGCTTGTTTGGCACCTGTGAATTAGGTAGAGGAAGAAAAAAATTACACAAGGACTAAGGATCAAACCTAACCAAAAAAAATAAACACCCTAGAGCATAAAATATAATAACTGTTTATTTACATTAGGCAATCTTAAGGGAGACAAAAGTAAAAGTAGCAGAATTTATACGTCACTCATCCATGGTTGTCACCATGCTCCTGGTACCACATTATCCCTAACAGAGGATCAAACTGTATCAGAGATGACATCATATGAGACATGTTACAGAGCACACTGTCTCCAACCATCACAGGATTCAGGTGTGATGAGAGACCGGGGAATAACGGTCCCCGATCAGTCTCTCGAGTCAAACGAGGTAGGTAGGTCTCCAACCAAAGGGGAAATTTATCTATCTATATAAGGCACAAACTTTTAGAAAAGTAAAAAAATCATCAAGGAGTTGTCGCTCAACACTGAGCTGCGAAAGTTGGCAGAATTACTGCACTTGATTTCTCACGTGTCACGGGCTATTCAGATTTTCAATCAAAGTACTGCTTGAAGTGACAAGAATGCTATTTGTTCCACAAAATTTCAGTTCAAATTCACTTTTTTTTAATTTCACATTACACCTAACAACACCCTTGACTAGTTATTCATAAAACAGTTAAAAAACAACTATAGACAATATAAAAAAACCCAGTTCAATTGCCTTTTTGAACAACAAGCTTTACCTTGATGTAAGAAAAGCCTTCGCCACAACCGGTGGGATCTGCCAAGCCGTTAAGTTGGAGCAGGCATTTCCCCTTCATTGCAGCAATGTAGGCACGCGTGGTGTTCCATGGCGCTGCTCGTATCTAGCAACAAATAAACAAACAAACAATGAAAAAAAAACCCAAACCCAAACGAAACAATACATCCTGACAAAGAAGGTTGAAATGAAATCAAAGCTCCTGATTTCTTTTTTTCTACTCTTAATGTACAGAAAAATCTGTATTTGAATGAATTCATCAATTTTAAAGCCAAAATCAGGGAGTAAAAATTTATTTTCAATTATGGCTGTAGATGTAAAAAAAAAAAGAATTGCCATTCATGGATAATAGAGATTTATTAGCATTATTATCATTAAAACTGCTTCACACCAACGTACCTCATCATCAATTTTATTTTGAGTATCTTCCTCATTGTCATCTTCTGGTGAAAATAAGGACTTCTCCCCGTAACCTGCATCCTGAAATAAATGACAAGATTGAGTTTCATAGCCGGTTTTAATTTCAATCAACACTAGCAAAGTCCAAGCCATGAAATGATATCTAAATAAATAAACAGACTTGCCATTAATTGGGAACAGTCTCCTACTCAACATATCAAAACTGACTAAATGAGCTCAAATACATTACTGAATTATCAGTTTCCAAAGGTTAGATTCTTAGAACAGAACATTGCGAACCTAATGACTATCTAACGAACTAATCAACTAAGTCACAAACTGCCCACACCAAACCGCTCTGTCTGGTTCCAGGCAAGCGTCATGTTTATGTGTACTACTCACTTTCAGCCTCTGCTCGGCAGTGATGAGACTATACCAGGCACAGCACTGCTCCGGCGACACCATGGCCCGGATCTCTTCGTCCGTCGGGAGACGGAAGTCTGGCTTCAGCACCCACCAGTTGGAGTCGATGCCTGCACAGCAACGGGGGAAATTTAACAACACTTCCATCAAGCAATGACCATGACACTAAAGGGTCCACAAAATGTAATCCTTATCACTGTATTAGATCTAGAAGTGCTGAAGTCCAAAAATATAGTTTCTGTGGGTTTCATTTTTTCACAAACCAGGCAAATTTGTCCAGCGCTGTGACATATCAAAAGATGGCTACGATCAGATGATCGGCTCAAAGGTTATAAGGTCTATCCATTTCTGCTTACATCCTTTTTTTCAGTTTAAGTTTAAGACGCAATTTTCTCAAAGCTTATTTTTTTGACTTGGGGGACTTCTGGTTCTCATAGATATATTTTCCATTGCCTTATGAGTTGGTCATACCCTGTTCTGAAGTCATTGCAAGAATTTTGATGATGCCAAGTTTTATATCATTTGGATATGATTGGCCAATTAAGGTTCCAATTGTTTCATAATATGAGTTGATTAGTTCATAAGAGCATTTTATTGTTTTATTCTAACATATTACAAATCACTCTTTCGTCATCCAATTCCATTAAACATTACTTTTAGTGGACTCACATACAAGAGTCTCCAATGGACAGGTACTTTACTTAATTGTGTAAACAAATCCAACTCAAACAACTTGTGTACTGTAAAATAACACTGAAACTTCAATTTTCTGAATATTTGAATCCATTGCAGTATTTACACAAGGAGTTTGAAAAAGTAACTTGTTTCAGCCAAACAATGCAAAACAGCATCTAGTTGCCCTGATATGTTCAAAAGAATAGCGGATGTAACTGCGGAGAACATTTGATGTTGCGTACCGGTGTTGTGGGTTGTGTCAGTGATTCGTCTTTTGTGTAGTTTAGTATGTCTTTATGAACTGTAGATTGGTCCCCCAATGCGAGAATACTACAGGTAAACGATGATGATGATGATGATGATGATGAATCGTCTTTTGTGTAATTTAGTATGTCTTTGTGAACTGTAGATTGGTCCCCAACTGTGAGAATACTACAGGTAAACGATGATGATGATGATGATGATGATGATGATGAATCGTCTTTAGTGTAATTTAGTATGTCTTTGTGAACTGTAGATTGGTCCCCCACTGAGAGAATACTACAGGTAAACGATGATGATGATGATGATGATGATGATGATGATGATGATGATGATCATTATATTATCATATCAGTCAAAGTACCTCAAACTTTCTCTAAAGTGTAAAGATAATTCTATTCTAAATCGAGATAGACTGGAGAAATTACTTAAGTTATGTAAAGCGAGATAACTTAAATCCCACCTGGGTACACAGCATGTCTAAAACACAAGATAACTTAGTCATAATGATGGCAAAAATACAAAGCAGAAGCACACACATAAGAAAAAAAAAATTATTCTCATACCTGTTCTCTTGAAATCAGCACAAAGTTTCAAGCGTTTTCTTATGCTGCTTTCTGAATGAGATAAGAAGGCTTTGCGTATGTCTTCTATTTTTATCTTCCGAGGCTCATCCTTACTCTTCCAAAACAATCTATAAATGAACACCTAAAAAACAACAACAACAACAAAAAATGAAGATAAAAAAGGATTTCAAAGAATCAGAGGGAAGAATGTATCTTTCGAGACAAACAAAGTGAACTCCTCTTCAGTCAAAAAGACTGCATGCTTTCAAGGTAATCAGGCATCAACTTAATGGAGCCTATGATCAGAGAACCACCGAAAACTATATCAACAATATAGCATTCCTATAGCGCTTATTCAGGACCAACCCCAAGCTGTAACTACTTTACAAAACCATATTCCTGGCAGACAATGATCACGCTAAGATCAAGGTATTAGAGAAGCTCCCAGAGGCCCACCAAGACAAAACTAGCTCTTGGTGTGTCTAAATTATGCCCGCATCGACAGTAATACTCAGTTCCACTGAGTCAGTCGATATAATTGAAGAAGAAGAAGAATATAACACACACAACGGTACAAGCCGCCTGTTAGCATGTTAGAATTTTTTCAGACAGAGAGACAGCATTGCCTACAATCAGGAGGACCTCCGAGCTTCACATCCATTTCCAATCCCACGAACTAAGTGTGGTTAAGTGTCTTACCCAAGGACACAATGCGATAGTACTGGCAGGTATGAGAGTCCAACATCTTACCAACTGAGCCCACACTCTACAATAAACATAACACTCTAAAATAAAGTTAGATCAAGAAAAAAAGGGAGATAAAAGAAATATTCTCAGTATGACTAACAAAAACGAAGCTGATTAAATCTGTACTTTAAGATCAGACAATAGTGGCACTATACCCTTGACAACAAACCTGGAGAAAATCTCTGATGAAATTGTTGGCACGTTTAGAGTTTGGGCCGGGCACCTCCATCAGGGGCCCCTGTTGCCCAACTGTGTACATGGTCTCTACATCTCGGATGAAGTACCTGGACAAGGAGATGAAAATACTTGAAGCTCACAAGGCAGTCTCAATGTTCATAGACAAACTTTCTGGAACGAATCCCATAGTTAAACTGTGACTCATATTAATTCAATAAAACTATGGTGCGATTTCCTTCCATCTAAATATCATACGTACTGAAAAAGTCAACCGATAGTCACAGCTAATTAAATTCCTAATATATTTCCTCATATTCTCTGAAAACAGTTAGAATTAGTAGTGCAAATGATAGAAGACCAACTGTTTTAGAATTAAAACATTAAAAAAAGTCTTTCAATTTAGATTTTTTGAAAAATTTGACAAATTCGTGTTCACTATACATGATAGTAGGCAATTGCCTTTAACTAGAACAAAGCAAAAAGTTACTTACCCATTGCGAGTTCGTAAGACGAGAAAGTCTGTTTGCGGCACAGTGTGTTCATAAATGGGAGACCTGAACATGTTGTTTTCCAGGGCCTGCAGGCAGCTGCCAGGCTTCATGGCTCCGATGAACGGGGAGGTGTGGGCGTACGCGAGCTCTCCAAATTTAAAGCTCGGAGGACTGGAATCTTTCCCTGGTTTCTGCAAAGAAAAAAATGTGGAGCAGCAGTGTCACATCTCGGCTTTTCCACTAACGCAGGTGTAAAATGTTGAGAAATGGTGACCTAAATCGTTTTAATGAAATGATATCAACAAGTGACAACCCAAAAAGATTTAAGACAACAGCTGATTTAAACTTGATTGTGCGTGCTATGTAAAAGTGTAGTGTTTAATATGCCTGTCTGGCATTTTTTAAATCTTTCAGTATCAAGAAAAGCAAAATGTAACCTTCCTTTGACATTAATAAAGTTCATCTTTATTTAGCTGATCTTAAACAGTCTGTGGTGAATCGGCGTATTGGTCTTTCTCAATGAGCAGATACTACCAAAGCAACAGCAACTTTATTGTTTGGTTAAGATCGAGTAATACCCCAAATGTATTGCTCATTACGCCACGCAAAATTAGGCACAGTGGATTGATCATCTGCCTGTCTTCATTTCTTGTGATCCAAAGTTTTTCCCAGCTCCTCGGAGCTGGACCTTGACACTGCTAAGGCAGTATGAAGGGATAAGGATAACAAAACAAAATAAGAATCTGTTTGTGCAGTGATGAACAGGACAAGCTGAATGAGCTGGAATGTAATGTAAGGGATTACACTTGCCACCCCAAAAAGCAGAGGCTTGAGCCCCTCACGACATACAGTAATCTCCTTAAGCAAAGATTGCTTTAATGCTACCCTAAATTTAACATCTAAAGAACATTGATTCTCTTTCTGTTACAAGATTAGATCAAGAATTCTTTTTGTATTATTCCAGACAATGCATTAAAGATGGAACTTTTCTTATTTTTTCAAATGAAGGTTTGTTAGAAAAAATTAGGATTACTGTCAAAAGAAGGAAAAGGGCACTTATTATGTAAATGACGGGAAACTTCTTCTGAATGGTACATTAAGATCACAACAACCTTCTCAGTAGAAAATGTAATGCTTGCTTGTCTGGGTGTTTTTAACATTTGGTTCTGTGAAGGTTTCTTATTCTTTCTATGACAGTCTCTCACCCTTTTGTAGTAGTTCTTCATCTTGGATGCCATGCCCACTTGGTTGATCAGGGGAGGAAACTCTTCTGAGTATTCCACAAGAATTAATTCCCCATCCATCCCTGTCAGGTCTTGAGGTGATCGCATGAAAAATATTTCTCCTCCGCCAAAGTCCTGCCTTTCTTGCTCTCGAACCTGAATGCAAAATTACAAAAGAATAAATACCTCTTTTTCAAAATTTTCATTCTTCACCAGGTGATGTGATGCAAAAGTAAATCGAGAGACAAAACAATATTTCAAACATTTGAAAATCATTAGAGAAGGACCTAATATTTGGCTAAAACTGTCCTTTGATTACTTTTCTTACAGGTAAAAACTAATAGGAAACTCATTTCCGATGAACCGATTAAAAAAATTTTGAGCGTTAAAACTTTTTTTCTCTAGATGTAATGGAAAACTGATAAGTCGGCTATTTGCCATCGTTTTGAGTTTGTAATGAATAAGATGCGTAGATGAAAAAAGTATCATTTTGAACTTTGTTCTTCTACCTTTCCAATGGTATCAGGTTTGCTTATAAGGAACAGGATTTAAAGGGAGTATTTTGTTGTTGAAGTGAGCTACTGCTTTATCTTGTCCTCCTCTCTACACAGTACTCATACAACTATTTCCACTCACTTAAAAACTCACTTTCCACCCACACAGCACAATAAAAAGCATTTTTGGAAATGTGCTTTCCATATAAAAAAGAACAAGTGCCATTAATTCCCACTGCTTACCTTGGCTTTTCTCTTGATGACCTTGTTCAAACCCTGGACAGGGTGGGGCCCTCCGGTTGCCAGGAGACCGTGTGAGTACTTCTTCAATGGAGGCCGGTGGAACGTCCGCAACTTGCTGGGACCCAAATGCGTAGGGAAGAACGGTTGTCTTAGTTCTGCTGCTGGTATGGAATGCTGAATAACAGAGCTGCCGATGTTTGGTCGCAAGGCATTCTCCATCTGTTTAGGACTGTAGTACTCATCATTCGACAGGTTGAACATGTCTTTGGCATTCACAGCCGAGGGAACCTGTAGAGGTGTCGCAGAGCAATGAGACAGTGATGTTAAAAAAAAAAAAAAGTAATATTGCACACTTTTGTTGGGCTATATTACAGTTACAATTACAGGTTCTAAGCACTAAAAATGACGTAACCATCAATTGGCCACAGTTGGTGATTACGTCATTGTTAGAGCACCCTGCAAATTTTGAAGAACAAAAGCAACTCACAATCCTCTACTTCTGCAGCTCTTCGTGAAAAATATATATTCTCTAATAAGCTTTTGATAAACAAAATAAGAGATTAAAAAAAAACAAAAAAAAACCCAACTATTTTACACCATGAAGTGTTTTTTTCATGTGAAAAGGATTTTTCTCCAATAATTGAAGATCTATATTTACATTGTAAATCATCTACATTGAGTCTGTACAGGTGGGATTGTTTGCTGTTTTTTATTTAAGTTGAAAACATTAAAATTTAGTTTACAAAAGTAAAACTGTATTATGGTTGTTGAAATATTTTACCTCTTCATTCTGGTTCCCCTCGTCCTTTAAAATACCTGCTTTCCCAAGGAGGATCTTACTTTTTCTTAGGCTTTCCTATGAAGACAAAAAAAAAAAAAAAAAAAAAAAGGGCTGGATGATGCAGTAACATTCAGGAAATATAAATAACAGAAAACAAGTATGTGATGAAATTATGAAATAATTATCCGAAATTCTTCTTAATTTTCTATTTAACGCAAGCAAAAAAAATTAATCCTTTAACGATATCTTGCAAAAACCCCCCAAAAACAGCCACTCGTTAAATGATTATCACTTTTTTTTCCTTTTATCACATGAACAGATATAGAGTACAAAGTCAAAGCATACAAAATCTTGTCAAGAGCAATGAAAAATAATTATCAGTCTTAGAGGATAAATCTAAAACTACAGGAAAAAAAAAAAAGATTCCTCTGAGCTTGATAACAACTCAACAGCTGACAATAAACATAATTCGTACCTTCTCTTTCTTTGTTCCTGGCTCTTGATCTACCTCCTTGTTTGGATCGACGTCATCAGGAATTCCGAGAATGATGTTCTCGTCGTTGGGATCCAGCGTCATCACTTGAGGCGTGGGTATATGGTCCATGTTCTTCGGGAAGAAGAAAGCTCATGACAGACCAACCACAGGGTAATGAATCTGTTCTGCTCTAAACAATTCTTATTCATCATCATCTTCATCTGTTACTTGACATCGACCATTTATCAAATTAACAGATTTTGGAGGCTTTGTCTTATGTGCTATGCCCCATTTGTTTTAACGTCCCATGATGAGATTTTGAACAACGTAAATAACAATATCAACTTTTAAAACAAGCAACTCTGTGCAAAATATTTCCTTTTCATTGTCATTATCACTATTGATTCAGAAAAAAAAATGATTTTTACAATTCTGAACACTAAAAAGGGTCTCCTTTCTCAAATTGCCACAAGGCAATAAATTTAAAAAAACATTCAAATACAACAGAAGGAAATGAAAGAGGAAAGAACATCTCTCTCTTTTTATTTTTAAACATATTTTATTTTGTAGCCATTGCCAAAATTAGGTATTAGGTTAGTAGTTTGATGGCTTTCAATGAAATTGCAGAGTACCCACCTGCGCGTCCCAAATAATATCGTCTTCCCACTTCTTATAGTTCAAAGCTTCATTTTCAATGGGGAAGATGGAGAACGTTTCCAAGTCTTTCCCTATTTCATTGTCTGTAGGGGATAAATAAATAAATAATTAATAAAAAAAAAAAGATAAGCTAATTATAACTATTGAGCAAAGGATGTTGAAAACCAATATTATAATTAAAAATTGAACATGATTTTCAAATTGAAAAGACTGTAGCTCAGTGAGCTGATGTCTCTACTTTAATTGGACATAGCTTTGGATATTATTCTTATTCTTTCCAAACACATATATAAGGGGAAAGTGAATCAATAGTAAAATTTTTATTTATTTTTTTTTAAGTTTCATATCTTGTGACACAAGTTGCTGTTGAGATTTGCAAACAACAATTGAAATGGTCATAATTTACCCAGAAAAATCTCTTAAAAATAACATTAAACTATAAAATTTTACTCAGTAGCGAAATCATATTTTTACAGCCTTTGTGAAGGGTGAAAAAAAAACCCAAAACAAAAAAGGTTTTGTCAATGTAGATTTGTAATAATTGGACTGGTAATGGAGATTCAACCTTAACTGTCTTCACTGACACAAACATGGCCACACAGCAAAAACAAGAACTCACCCAGTTTCCCAACGATAGATTTGGATCTTTGGAATATTCCCGTCTGCGATCGAGCTAAAACAGAAAGAGATATACATCCCAGTCCAATGAAAATGACTATATGTAACAATAGAGATCATGCTTAAAATATACAAAACTTAAAAACTATTTTCATTTACCATACTGATAACAGCACCAGAACATTGCTTGCAAACTACAAGATACCCATCATCATGACAAGAATAACAATTTCCACAGTTTACAAATATATTCAAAGTGACATCAATTTTGTTAGCCAAATGATCTAGAAAACCGTATTTACTATTGTACTAATATTCACAGCATAATCATATCTTCACAACAGGGTTGTCCCAATCTTAGAACTTCCTTTGGGACCGACGGACAGATCCTATAGAAAAAAATTTTACTTCACGGATAATAAAAGGAATCTTATTTTCATCTTTTTTTATAAATTAAATGATGAGACATAACTATCGTCATTTTTTCAAAGTACGACTCCCAATTCCAATGGCATTCCTTGCTACTCACACTGAGCAAAAGTCCTGTTGTTGGTGCTGGGCACCCAGCCTGCAAACT
This sequence comes from Melibe viridis, assembly GCA_039654465.1. NCBI lineage: Eukaryota > Metazoa > Mollusca > Gastropoda > Nudibranchia > Dendronotidae > Melibe > Melibe viridis. Next base: position 1,591 of record JBCIKM010478281.1, on the reverse strand, counting down.
CTGCATTCTTCTTATGGTCTCGCAACACACTGGCTTTGGCCTCTTCCCCGTCCCAGATGATCTTGTCCTCCCACTGCTGCTGGGTCACCATCAAGTAGCGATCAATGTCATCAGTCTTTTCCAGGACGGCAGTCTCCTCTTCTTCTTTGTCCTTGACCTCGCTCTGAAAAAAAAAAAAAAAAAAAAAAAAAAAAAAAGAAAAAAAAAAAAAAAAAAAAAAAAAAAAAAAGAGAGAGAGAGAGAGAGAGAGAGAGAGAAAGAGAGGAAAGAAAGAAAGAAAGAAAGAATGAAAGAAAATGAAAAAGGAATTTTTAAAGAAATTACAATTTCAATCTTTTTAAACATATTTATTTACAATCATGTGAGTAGATGTAATAGAACACTTATACAGACAAATACAAAGTCCAAACAATGACTCCTTTAAAACAAAATTCTTCCCCGACAAAATTGATTTGCCTTTAACCAAACTAAAAAAAAAAAAAAAATTGAAATTGTGGATTCGTTTACCGGTTTCATTTTGAAGTTGTAGTTGAAGTCCCTTCCCGATTCATGGATGCCGAGGTAATCGTACCAATACTGGCACGGCCCGTACCTCCAGGGGGCCACGTCGACTTGGTCTTCTGCCGAGCCTTTGTGTTGTTGGCTGTCCTTGTCACTGGTGACATCCATCGGCTTTTTCCACAATTCCTGCAACAACAACATGGTGGGATTCAAAACATATCTTACAAAGGGGAATACCCAACATTGATGTGTTGGTTGAATCATTTCACCGTATTGATGTCAAGACAAAGACTTTTCAGACAATAATGAGTAGGAAAAACATTCAAAGCCAAATGAAAACCTTCGATTCAGTATTTATGTCTGCTTGTTGCTTATTTTAGGGTCCACAAAGACACAAGGTTCATAGAGGGGCCTGCCTCAGTTTTGTCTGTGGCATTTTAGTGGTTTAATGTATTTTTCATAAATTCTTCTTCGGGCTTGAAACTACAGATCTTGGACTCAGTATTTAAAAAGATAGTCAAATATGTTCTATACATTTTAAATTCTTTTTAAAAACTTGATGTAAATATATCAATGTTAAGGATTAAAGTATACAAACTAGTCTTCTGCACAGATGTTCCTCCCAATTTCAGGGAGAAAAATAAACTTGAGGGGATAGAAAGGGGAAGGGGACGTTGTGGATCGTTGGTGATGAACTACGTAAACTATAAATATAATTTAATTCCTTTCACTATTTTAAAAAAAAAAAAAAAAAAAAATTCCACATATTATAACTTACTGGTTTAAGTACTGTGTCAAGAGAAGGACAAGACAAAGCCAAAGAAAAAGCTAAATAAATAAATGAATAAAATAAAGTGTCCGTCTCTGCGTGAGCATAAAATGTAAATAAAATAAAATATAAATTAAAATGATACTCTATTAATCCCACAGTGGCAATTTGTTTCTATGGATTTACCCTGTGTTTGCATGTTTGTATGTTGCATGTGTGTGTGTTGATCAAAGCGTCGGTGTGTTTCAGACCTGTAAATGACCATTTGAAAAATTGACTGAACTTTTCCGCAACCCAGAAATCATAACCCATTCCACACTC
>JBCIKM010478065.1:0-10220 GCA_039654465.1 Melibe viridis | reverse complement strand
AGAGAGAGAGAGAGAGAGAGAGAGAGAGAGAGAGAGAGAGAGAGAGAGAGAGAGAGAGAGAGAGGGAGGGAGGGAGATAGATAGATAGATAGATAGATAAATAGACATATAACTTGACAAGACAAATTTACATAACATTGTTGCAATTTGAGTTATGATTCCAATGTTTGTGTAAAATGCTTTTGTATCAAAACAGTGATGCCATTCTTGATTATTTTAAATTTGATTTTATTTATTCAGCTTCCATTTCAAAACCAGAACTTGATCAATTTAAAGGCTGAGCCACAGTTCTGTTCTCCAATTCTAAAAGAACTTTCTAAGCCACACAGTCAGCGAGTTACTTCGCCCCAGAAGGATTCGAACCCGAGGTCTTTCAAACACCAAAGTCGCAGGTCTCCTACCACCGCGCCCACACCGTCAGCCTGTAAAAATTTCAATAGTTCTGTCCCCTCTAAGCTGGTTCTCCCTGGCTTCTATTTTATAAAGGGAAGCAACTCTGTGTTCTTCTTATTGTCGTAAAAGAGAACAGATGAAAGTATTATTCAATTGTATACTTATGTATAATGATGTTTAAGTCGTTTGCATTTCTTTCATTTGAATGCATAATTATTTTGACAAGTAAACGATGAAAGTCAGTTTAAGGGTTCTGAGTAAGAACAACGAATGCTTAATAAGTTCTGGAATGCTGTACTTGAGCTTTAGTTGTGCTGCTGGAAACACTTAGAGTAGCGATGTCATAATATTGCCTGATTGCCTTTTTTTTTTAGGCAGTTTATATTTGATACTTTGCTAGGATAAAATGTAAGTATCGTACTATTTTGATGAAATGTAAATATCATGATATATGGATAAAATGTAAGTATCACACTATATTGATAAACTGTAAATATTATACTATATTGATAAAATGTAAATATCATACTATATTTCTTTTAACACAACACCTCAAACTTTGAATATGCTGAGATTTTCATGAAATCCAAATTAGGGATTGAATGGGAGGTTAGTTACAGAAGTTTGCTGGGAGGTGAAAAGAAGGGAGATGCTCTCCCTTGAGTGCTTTGTCAAAAGTAAGACTGTCACCAGGAAGATAGGATTAATAGCTGTAAAATGATATAAAAGTAAAGAGCAAATTTGTATCGTGGCTTTTGCCGAGGCCTCAGACTAACACTTGTCACCGCTTTATTGTTTGGAGTTTCCTACGTTCCCCAGTGTCTGCTCACCTCCATTGCTCAGAAGGAGATGAAAGACTTGCTGCTCTCTGTAAAAAAATCACTACTTCCCCTTCTCTCCCCCTCTCTCTCCCCCCACCACCCTTCCCCCCACCCTCTTCCTCCTCTTAGAACCTGAGCCCTGTGCTGACCAAAATGACCAAAGACGTGGACAACCGAGAAAAGGAGCTGACCCACCGCGTCCACAGTCAGATGTTGGTTCAGTCACTGGAGCAGGTCAAGGCCTTGACCCCTGTCCTTATCAGCGGCATCAAAATCTTCATCACCGCCTCACAGTCTGGTAAGCGGCAGCAGGAGCAGTTCCGGTATCGGCCATCGAGTGAAATGACATCTTGTCCGGAAGGAAAGATGGAGTTGGCTTTTTTTTTATGAGGCTGTGATTTCAATAAGCAGAGCCTAAATAAATTGCTGTATCTACCATTTCTACTTAAGAAATGGGGGGGGGGGGGGGGGGAGGTAAAGATGGTTTTAGAAACAGTTGATTTTGCTTTGATCAATGGCCAATGAAAACTCCACAAGATCACTTGATGAACGATTTGATATTTGGGTTCTCATAAGTTTTGGAATCTTTTTCGTCTCTTTTTTATCAGGAGATGAACTAATATTGCCCTGTGTTTTTTAAGTGTGTTCTTTGGTCGAGTCTTGGTTTCATGTATGGCAACGCTGTGGAGGACATTCTCTGATCATCTTTATTTTATTTGTGTTAACAACTTCAAGGTCAAGGACTGAAAGAAGCCTGCAACAACCGGGATTACACGGTGCGTAAAATGTCGGATGAGATCCATGAGATTATCCGCGTGCTCCAGCTGACCACGTATGATGAGGATGAATGGGATGCGGATGACCTCACCGTCATGAAAAAGGCTCAGGTAACTGTGGCTGTCTTGAATTGAATTTGCAGGGATAATCGGCACTTGATAAAGATGTGAAGAGGGCAAATGAGACCAAATATCAAATATTTGTATTGTGTGTTCAATTAACTTTTGTTTTTATTGTTTGAAAGACTAAAATTTGAACTGACAGTGAGTAGAACGGAAAGCCCTGCTCTGGAGTTGAAGGCATCATTGAAGCGTAGTATAAACTATAAACAGCTGTTTTTTTGGGTTTTTTTTATAATAGATATCCCAATTCCCTTTTTTAAAATGTTTTGAAACATTATTGTATGTAAGACTTGGTGTCTCACTCCCATGCTCCCATTGTTGCCACTCATATATTTGTTGCCACTCATATATTTGATACCACTCATATATCCACTCATATATTTGTTGCCACTCATATATCCACTCATATATTTGTTGCCACTCATATATTTGTTGCCACTCATATATTTGTTACCACTCATATATCCACTCATATATTTGTTGCCACTCATGCATATGTTGCTACTCATATATTTGTAGCGTCTCTGTCAAACTCTCTGTTTGGGAAGCTGTTGCCTCCAAAGGTCTTTAATCCTGTCTTTCTTTTGTTTGTTTCTCTTCCCAGAATGCCATAGAGGGCAAGCTGCAATCTGCCAATGACTGGTTAACAGATCCAGCGGCCCTGGTTGGAAGTTTGGGTAATTCTTTGTTACAAACGTCTTGCAAAAGCTGAAAAGAAAAGAACTTAATAATTCAAGCTTGTCAGAATTTCTCTACAGAAATCCTCAGTGGTAGAAGAGCTTTAATAGGCTTCATTCCCGTCTCTCAGGCCTTCACTAATGACTTGATCTCACAGAAATTTTTGTATCAATATTTTATTTATCTCTCTGACACTGTTTTAGGTGACAAGGCCCTGCGTCAAATCATCGACGACTCGCGTAAAGTGGCGGAGCGATGCACTAACCATTCGGACGCGGAGGGCATCTTGAAGTGTGCGGGCGATGTGGAGTCCATGGCCAACGCTTTGTCGGAGCTCCGACAGCAGGGCAAGGTGAGAGAATCCCCCGACCCTTTGTGCCGCCCATGGTGCAGCTTTGGTTCACACAACTCCATAAATTAGATGATGATCAGTAACTGCTTCAATTTTCTTTTGTTTGCTTGAACCACTGTACTAGTCTTGTCATGCTGGTCTGAAAATCCCTTGTAAAAATGTTTTGTCACACATAATTCCAAATTTTACAGCTAAAAATTGAAGTTGATGTATAAAATTTGTAATTCAAAAGGATATTGTTTCTCATAAAATCCAGTATTTCACAGATATTTGGGAATATGAATCCAGGATTAGAATAAAAGTAGATCCAGCCAGATATCACAGAGTCACGAGTAAATAAATCATGGAAGCTCAGTAGAAAGAAAGAGTTTAACACAGCATAGTCTGTTACTAGATGGTCTCTTGGGGATTTTCAAAAGCTCTCTTGTTTTTCTTTGACCGTCATGGTGGAGACAAACCATGACAGACTCAGTCTTGGAAGTCTCAGACTGTCTGCCTGCAGAAGTGGCAGAATTTGACCCCTGCCCCAGAATATCGTCTTGTAAAGCCCATGGGGCTGCAACCACACTGTTCCTGGTGGCTGGCATGTTATACCAGGCTTTCTTTGGGACACGTCCAGGGGAAAACATATTCCCCATGGGATAAATGAGAAGAATTTCCTCTTCTTACCCCCGGCTTATTAAATGTTTTCACCCAATGACTCCAAAACTGTCTTTAAAAAAAATAAATAATTTTTGTCTGATTCAGGGAAGCAGCCCACAAGCTGTAGCTCTTGCCAAGTCTATTCAGGAGAAATTGGCTGACCTGAAGAATCGTACCGCTCAGGGCATCGCCAATACGGAGCGCAGTGGCATCCGCAAACCTGCTCCAACAGTGGAGGGCAAAGTGGAGCAGGCCAGACAGTGGCTGGCAAACACTGGCCTGGACGACAAGGGCCTGGGTACGTAGGCACAAACAGGGGAGGTCTTAGTATGACAAGGGTTTGGGTACTTAGGCACAAACAGGGGAGGTCTTAGTATGACAATGGCCTGGGTACGTAGGCACAAACAGGGGAGGTCTTAGTATGACAAGGGCCTGGGTACGTAGGCACAAACAGGGGAGGTGTTAGTATGACAAGGGCCTGGGTATGTAGGCACAAACAGGGGTCTTAGTATGACAAGGGCCTGGGTACGTAGGCACAAACAGGGGAGGTCTTGGTATGGCAAGGGCCTGGGTACGTAGGCACAAACAGGGGAGGTCTTAGTTTGACAATGGCCTGGGTACGTAGGCACAAACAGGGGATGTCTTAGTTTGACAATGGCCTGGGTACGTAGGCACAAACAGGGGAGGTGTTAGTTTGACAATGGCCTGGGTACGTAGGCACAAACAGGGGAGGTCTTAGTTTGACAATGGCCTGGGTACGTAGGCACAAACAGGGGAGGTGTTAATATGACAAGGGCCTGGGTACGTAGGTACAAACAGGGGAGGTCTTAGTATGACAAGTGCCTGGGTACGTAGGCACAAACAGGGGAGGTCTCAGTATTACAAGTGCCTGGGTATGTAGGCACAAACAGGGGATGTTTCAGTATGACGAGGGCCTGGGTACGAAGGCACAAACAGGGGAGGTCTTAGTACGACAAGGGCCTGGGTACGAAGGCACAAACAGAGGGTAGGTTTTTGTATATGTCTAAGACAAAGGCTTAGGGCAAGTACTGATGCACTGCATGGAGAACTTGATAGCCTAATGGGGATAACTGTTAATTATGCACAATGTGGGGCTGATTGCACAGACAGTCGTATTCTTATGAATGATTTCTAAAGTTAGAAGAACTTTCAGTCTGAAAGGTGCAAGGGTTGGGAGCTCATCACTATACTATACATGCGCACCACTCAATCCCCCCCACCCACCTGTCCCTCATACCACCTGTCCCTCATGCCACCTGTCCCTCATGACACCTGTCACTCATGCCACCTGTCCCTCATGCCACCTGTCCCTTATGACACCTGCCCCTCATGCCACCTGTCACTCATGCCACCTGTCACTCATGTCACCTGTCCCTCATGGCACCTGTCCCTCATGCCACCTGTCCCTCATGCCACCTGTCCCTCATGTCACCTGTCCCTCATGCCACCTGTCCCTCATGCCACCTGTCCCTCATGCCACCCCTCATGCCACCTGTCCCTCATGCCACCTGTCCCTCATGCCACCTGTCCCTCATGTCACCTGTCCCTCATGTCACCTGTCCCTCATGCCACCTGTCCCTCATGCCACCTGTCCTTCATGCCACCTGTCCCTCATGCCACCTGTCCTTCATGTCACCTGTCCCTCATGTCACCTGTCCCTCATGCCACCTGTCCTTCATGCCACCTGTCCCTCATGCCACCTGTCCTTCATGCCACCTGTCCCTCATGCCACCTGTCCCTCATGCCACCTGTCCCTCATGCCACCTGTCCCTCATGCCACCTGTTCCTCATGCCACCTGTCCCTCATGCCACCTGTCCCTCATGCCACCTGTCCCTCATGTCACCTGTCCCTCATGCCACCTGTCCCTTATGCCACCTGTCCCTCATGACACCTGTCCCTCATGCCACCTGTCCCTCATGCCACCTGTCCCTCTTGCCACCTTTCCCTCATGCCACCTGTCCTTCATGCCACCTGTCCCTCATGCCACCTGTCCCTCACAGGTGAGGCAGCCACTCGCATGGTGGTCAACGAGGGGCGTAAAGTAGCCAACTGCTGCACGGGCCCGCAGAGACAGGATCTCCTGCGTCTGTGTGACGAGGCAGAGATTCTGACCAATCAACTCGCAGATTTAAGTCACAAAGGCATGGTGAGTGGAATGAAATGGACTGCTAGAACTGGAAGTAGTCTTCCCCCTGATGGATGTTTACTTGGTTTTCTTGTTCAATGCTACTCTTTTTCATTGCGGAATCGTTTATATTAGGTGCGAGTGCGAGAAAAATTTTTCCCTGTACTTTTGGAGGTTGTGAGTTTTTATTACATCCATTTGATTCAGTTGGAATTGATAGAACACACAAAGCAGCCCTGTCTGTATGACTGTGTGGAATTTCATTTTGGTCTGAGGTTGCCTTTTTTAAAATTATTTCATAATTTCAAAAAACTATGTATTTACACTCTTCCCCATATATGTGCCAATCTTTTTTTTTAATTTTTTTTAGAGCAAAATGGTCTGTAAAGTAAAGAATGAAAGAATGTCTTTTAAGTAAAGTAATGTTAAAACAAAAGAAGGATTTTGTTGGAATTTTGGTCAGAAATACAAAGTACTGAAATGACTATTTTGATTTGAGAATAAAAAAGATATTGAATTTGCTTTGCACCATTTACACATTTTCTTTCCATTTTTTCTGTGCCAAGAGCCAAAAGTGAACTGGTTCTATTTATTGTTGTTCCTAGGGAAACTCCCCGCAAGCCAAAGCCATTTCCAGGAATTTGTCAGAGAAATTAGCCGCCCTCAAGACCAAGATTCAAGATGCCCTCGTCACACAGGTACACGCCTCGCTGTCTGGAGTCTCCCTCACTGGCTGCTTGGCCTCTGTGTGTTCTGTTTTGAGCCTGTATGTTCACAAGCTATCCTGCGCCAATAAGCATCATTGAAATGGACGCTGGCGCTCTATAAATTCTAATGTTGTGTTATAAATGTTATGTTATGTCTGCATGCAGGTCTGGCATTGAATAATGGGACGTTTTAATTCTGAGGTTTCAATCACGTCACGTACTCTGACACTGCTTACGTGTTCTTGCTTTGTGTCTGGAATCATCATTAGTTCTTCTTTGTCTTCCCTCCACATTCAATGTGCTTGCACGCACAGACGGGTTGTTGGAACACTTAATGATCAATCTTGGTAACCAGTATGAAGTTTGAAACCAATTGCGCAATTGACTGAATAGAAACTATGAATAGATTTGTTGCGTTCATGAATGCCATGTTTGTACGGCTTTGCTGTGGTTTGCAGGAGATGATAAATTATTACCATTCAAATGAGTAAGAGAGAGAGAGAGAGAGAGAGGGGGGGAGAGAAGAGAGAGAGAGAGAGAGAGAGAGAGAGAGAGATGTTTTGTAAAGTTTCTCTTGCAATTAGTTTTATCACTTTACAGAACTGCCCAGTGCCATGGAGTTTCCATGGCAGTCAAGCACAAAGGTGCTGTGCCACTGATAAACAGAAACGAATGAATTGTCCCGGAGTTGTAGATCAGAAGTAAACATTCTGTATGTTTTTAATTTTCTTGTTATTTTTACACATTAATTGGTCGTTTGAATCTACACCTGACGCATGGTTCATAAATTGCCGAAATGGAAGTTGTAGTTACTGTAAACTGTTGGTAGTAAGAATCATTAACTCTCTTTCCCACCACCGTTCTTAAGTCACACCTCAATTATTCAGTATGGAAACTCTTCCTTCCATAAAACATGGCTTCCACTCAACCCCAAAACCGGCCGCTGGCTTACGTTAGACATTAATGGCCGTTCAGTGGTTGTTTACTGCTGTGTTGCTGCTTTAGACAATTAAAATTGGGGTTTTTGTGAAGGACGTGATTGGTTTAGCCCTTTGGTGTGTTTGTTTCATGGCGGGCACAAACTAATGATGAGGATAAGACTGGGCCGTTAGCTACGACAATGAAAGAAGGCACCAATGCAATGATCGAGCTATCATCTTGCTTTCTCTAGCACTCTCTGGAGTGCTCTCTTTCACAAACACACATACACTACTGCTATTTTGTGTTCCATTAGATAGTCTTGGCTCTGCCAGTTGTGCCTATCTGTTTGTGATTGTTTGCTTTTGTTTGTGGGAAATGATTTTTTCTTTTTCATTTAAGTCATCTCTCTGTCACTTATCTGTGAAAGATGATATTTTTTCCCCCTGTAAATCATCTCTCTGTGACAATGTCTCTGGTAGGGTCAAGATTTATCTGCCCTTTGAACTAATCTATCATCTTACTTTCCTCTTGGGCGCCTCTATGACCCTCGTATGTCATGGTGCCCTAAAACCACGAATAAACAAACAAATGATGCTGGTTGTCCCTGAAAAATTATCTTTGTACTTGGAAGCTCTGATTTTACTTTACTGAACAACCATCAATACACAAAATACACACCCCCCCCCCCCCCCAAAAAAAAAAAAAAAAAAAAAAAAGAAAAAAGAATTAGTTAATGTTCTACAGAGTGGGTAATTGGCTTTTACATATGAGTGATGTTTTCTCATTGCTGCGTCTGTTTTCCTGCAAGGTGGCGGAGGACTTCATCGACCCCCTGAGTCCCTTGAAGAGGCTGAGTGAGGCGGCTGCCGTGCCCCAGGGTAAAAAATTAAATTAAATTAAATATAGCATTTATATAGCGCTTATCCACGGTCATCACCATGCTCTAAGCACTTTACAATACCTTATCCCTGGCAGACAACCAACATGGAACACATGACGAGACAAGCAGCCTGTTAAGCACGTTACAATATTTCGGACAGAGACAAGATTGTCTGATCTACAACCAGGGGGACCTCCGAGCTTTACATCCATCTCTGTTAGGATGAGGCAAGACTGGTAAAGTGCCTTACCAAGGGGTATAACGTCAGTGGCCGGAGGCTGGACATGGGACAGCGGATATGGGAAGTGACTCTACGTGTCACCCCTCCAGACATGGCCACGATTGTGATTGCTTGACCCTCACAATACAATGAGATGTGTTAACCATTGAGCCATTGACACGCTTTTAAACAAATTTTTTTATAGTCTCTCTTATTGATCAATTATAATATCTTTGATTTTTTTTTTCTTCAATTTTTTAATTGCTTTGTTAGCATTTAATGCGATTTATGGCTGACAAGCTCTTCTATGCGTTTTATTGTTGTGTTGCTGTAGATGCCCCGTGCTATTTTGTAATGTATGATTGCTGCAGGAACGCCCAACAGAGACGCCAACTTTGAGGACCGGGTCAAGGAGTTCCAGGAACACGCTGCCCGCCTGTCCGACACCGCCAACTCCGTGGCTACTGCTGGGGGCTGCAGGAATAAGCAGACGGTGGAGGCCATCTTGAAAAACTCCAACCAGGTAGGAATTTGGTTTGCATAAATTTAATGTGGCTCATTTTTCTCACCGAAACGAGGAACATTTTGAAAATATGGAAAAAAAAGGGAAAGAAAAGGTTTGAAGGGATATCACACACAATGCTGTGACAATTTTTGCTCTTAGAAACAATTATGATTTTTTTCTTCTCCAAAATATGAAAAACAAAACAAAACATGAAACCACTTTATGTATTATATATTACTTCATGTCTTTCAAAATTTTGCAACAAAAAATGGAAAAAGCTTGAATACAGCTCAGAAATTTAGGATGATAGAACTGTCCACATTCTTGCAAAATGTTTCCAAATATTTGTGTTTTTAATGACACAAGATCAATCATGATTGAGTTGTTGTCTATCTTTTGCAAAATGTTGGAATTTTGACTCAGACAGTTTTCGATAACAAAAGTGCACTTTTTAATGCTTGTGTCAATCTTTGACATACGAAATGCTGAAGCAGAAATTCCTTCTCTTTGTAAATGATGGAAACTTCTGATAATGTTTGTTTGTTGTTTTTATCATCAAAAATGTGAATGACTGTAAGAATGTCTATGTTCATTGGTGTTTGAGCAATTCCAGTTCTCTGTCTGTGGAGACCAGAATGAGATACTATTGAGTTGATGCTAGCCAATAAATTCATAATGTGAGGTGTGATTAATATCGAGGAGGATAATTCTCTCCTGTCCATAAATACGGCAATTCGTCATTGGATTTGACAGGTGGCTCCTGGTTCAGAAAACATGGAATGCATGTCAAAACCATTGCTCATCTCTATTTCCTCAAATATTTAAAACCGTTGAAATGTTTCAAGAAGAGAAATTGAGATGGGTACCGAGTGCTCTATTTTAAAAACCAAAAAAACCCCCCAAAAAACACACAAAACAATTGTCAGCCCTCCACTCTGTCTCCATCTTTCTATTTCTCTCTTTCTTTCGTTCTTTCTTTTTTTCTTGTGTGTGTGTGTGTGTGTGTGTGTGTGTGTGTGTGTGTGTGTGTGTGTGTGTGTGTGTGTGTGTGTGTG
>JBCIKM010477851.1:0-10222 GCA_039654465.1 Melibe viridis | reverse complement strand
TATGGGAGTTTTGCTCTTGCTGAGACACCAATGAAGTTTTTATGTTGCCCCTTTGGCTTTACAGCCCAGTTATGAGATAACTGGGTGTAAAAGGCCTTGGGCCCTTTTATTATTTGACCTTATGTCATATTATGAGGAGGTCCATCCGGTTAGAGACAACTTCAAAGTAGAAAAAAACATTTTTTTGAAAAGAAAAATCTCGTCAGATGTCATACCACCTAACAACTGTGCCTTAAAGTAAGGGCTGTTTTGTTGTTTTTGTGTCCCCCCCCCCCCCCGACTTTTGTTTGGTTTGTTTGTTTTTCTTCTAATCCTTATCACAGATGGAGAACGAAAGAGAATCATATCTTTAAAATACCTTCCGGTAATAGATGTTAAAATAGTTTTCAGTTGAAAAGTGCTCCTCCCTACCCCCACATCATGACAGCGAACTCGTAGTTCTAGAGAATGCTACGCAGTCTGACCGGAAGAGGAACCTTAATAAGGCTTCCATGAAACAAAGCCGTTATATTATTATAAATAATAATAATAATAATAATAAACAAAACAATTTCAGTAGTCGAGAAATCCAGTATTCATAATTTATTCTTTCCATTTGGCTGCACAGGCCGGTTCTAATCATAAGACATGACTTGGTATGATCTTCACGTGAGGTATGGCGGCTCAATAATTGTTCTATTAAAACTTGCAAAAGATACTCCTGATACTGAATGTAACCCATGCTGGGCTCAGTCGACATTTTGAGACAATTTGTTCTGTTTATTTTCTTGATTTATTTACCCTTTTCTCTGGCTTTGTCTTGTCCTCCTTTCAACACGGTACTCATAGACATAATATTTTCACAAGCCCTGCCTACAGTTTTATTGTTTTCATTATCGTCCTGTATTGAATTCACTTCAATAGAAACAGGGGACTAATTTAAAGATTCTATAAAAACTGTAAACGAGTGTGCTTTGAGTATAAAACAGAGGATCTTTATTCAACATTTTGGTCAAATAATAATAGGCTTATTAACATTAAATGAGAAGGATACATATTATGATAATTCAAGAGCGGCAAAATCTCTCTTCCTCTCTCTCTCTCATACTCATACATCATCTCACAAAACACGTATCGACACGACAAAGAGATGATTTACATAGACAAAAAATATCATCTCTCCTTACAAAAACAAACACTGGCGGCCACCAACATCAGCATAATGGTCCAGGAAGACCAAGGATCTTTAGACCCCCTTTGTGTACAAAAGTACTCAGTACGTCTAACTTTCGACCCTGGAGTTATGGACCATATGGACCAAAGGCATGAAATAGGGGACGACTATTGAAACCCCAACAAGACAACAAAAGCAAGACAAAGCCAGGGTCACCCACCAACCACCACCCCCCCTCTCTCTCTCTCTCTCTCAGTTACGATGGTAAATCTTACTTATAAATAAGGACAGAAATGACAGTGTAGCAGACGGAATAATTTATTCTTCGGTCATGGTCCCTGAAAAGGACTTATTTATTATGCAACTAATATACAAAACGGCATGAAATAAACAAAATTGAGCATGAACAATTTTTCTGCTGATTTATTATGAATTATAAATGGCATCATTCTTCTGTGGTGGTAACTGAGGAACCATTTCACATCCCTTTTTTGGTTTATTACTGGTTTCAGGGCTTCATAACAGAGAATGATCACAGCACAGAGGCGCTAAAGGGGAGATGAGAAAATTTAATGAAAAGCGCAAATAGACTTGGAACCTACTTAAATTTTTTTTAGACAAAATTTTAAAAGGGAAAACCAAAGTATGACCTCTTACAGATACTTCAAAGAGATATAATTTTCTTTTTAAAAAAAACAAACAAAATAACCCCCAAAGGACTTAGTAACAACAAAAAAGCATCTTCCACCCCCCTCCCTGTAAAAAAAAAGAAAAAGAAAAAAAATATTTTTTTTTTTTAAATTACAAAAATTTTCAAAAATATTTAATTTTTTTTTTAAATATTGAAAAACCCAGAAGACTCATTGCATAAATCCTGACTGATATAAAGAACTACTGATACAAAGCACAAATTTGGAATGTCCCAAGCTGTTCTTTATATCAGTGTTTTACTGTATAATGATATGGAATGGGAACACAAAATCAGAAGTATTGTCCATCTGTGCTTTCGTGTGATTATTTGGATTCTGGATACTACTATGTGAGACAATGGGTTATCAGAAAATGGAGACCATACAATGAAGAACAAATTTATTCACCAGCTGTAAAACTCTCCCAAACCAGTGAGTCTTTGAGGAAACTATAGCTTCTGAAGTGAAACTTTTGGGGCAAATGAAGACAAAGATATCACAGGCTTTTGATCATGGAAAGATCATCTTCATGTTGATGCTAAATTCTTAGCTCTTACTTTTAAGACGAACGAAAGCAGGAATTTTGTAATTTATAAGGAAATAAATTTAGACATTAACCAATCCATGGTTTGCGAGTAGTAATAATGTCATTTTGGATCTAACAATAATTAGTCTATCCTCTCAAAATGAATTTTTGCTGAATGAAAGTGATCATAATGAATGAAAATTACAACAATAACAACAAAAAAAACATAAGGAAAACAATGAAAAGACAAGAACAATGAACACAGTTATACAGAAGGCACATTGTCAAGAAAATGCAAGAATCAGAAAATGAAGTAACCAACGACTTGTGTAAATTTCAAAGGGGCAATGACTCATGAAAAAATTGACTAAGAATAAATGGTCCATCCACGATGGTGATCAGCTCCAATGCTGCCCCAGTTGAATGAGAAGCCTCCAGAAAAAAAAGCATTCCCCTATCTTAGAGGTACTCTTCTATAAAAAAACAGGCATATGAAGAATAGAGGAGCTGGCACTGGAGATAGATGACAACAAATAGGAAATGGTATAGGCACAGTGCCGAGGTGAGGTGAGTCAAAGCTATAGAAAGACAGGAATAAATAGGAACTCGTCTGAGGAGGGAATCAAACCAAGGACCTGCTATGGCACCCATTACCTGGCCACTGCCAGGACAACAGGCTTGCCAACTCTGATTCATCTGCCACTCTTAAGTCATTTCGCCAGGTCTGGCAATGGGTGCCGTGGCAGGTCCTGGGTTCGATTCCCTCCTCCGATGACTTCCTGTTTATTCCTTTCCTTCTATGACTTTGACTCACCTCGACACTGTGCCTATACCATTTTCTGCTTGTGGTCATTTATAAAAACAGGCAATAACCAAGTATGAATTGTTGCGCAAGAATGTATTTCATGGATTCACCATAGAAAAAAAATTGAAATGAAATGGAATTCCCGTTATTGATTCAGTAGGGGGAATTTGTCTCCAGGGCCTATTCCAAAGGAAGACTGGGCCAACCAAGATGTCAGCCTTAGTGCAGGCTGCAGAGTAGTTGGCACGATGGCACCGGCAGGAATCAAATCTGTGCCCGATTTGCCCGGGAGTTGGCTGCCTTACCGACTCAGCCCACAAGCTGCAGGGTAATGTAGTCATGGGGTAATAATGGATTTTCAAGACATTGATGAGAGGTCTGTTCTCGCATTACGAACTTTTATCAAAATATGGAGCTTGGCTTGCCACCTCAACACAGAAAAGGTTAAGACAAGTAACCAAGCATATTATCATACACTGAATAGACATATTGGAGTCTTAATATTTTACAAAATGTGACAAGAAAATCCATGAACCGTATATCATATAAATCTTTTTTTCATATATAAATTTTCACAGCACTGCTTGAACACTTTAAAAGAAGTTGTATTCACATAAAATTGAATAACATTTCTGGTTACCTGCTGTCTCATTTTCGATGTCACCCTAACACTATTGAATATATTTTTTTTAATTTGCACTTGCAATTACATCAACAGACCTGCCTATTTTTTGAAAACCCAAATAGGGACACTTCACCCGTAGGCCGTACAAAGTTGTGAATGAATCCAATTGAATTCATTAAAAAAACCCAACTATATATACAGTGTCAATGTACCCCCACTTAAAGCAAACAAAACAATGCACTTATCTATTGATCATACTAAAACTACGGTTTTTTTTAATTTTTATTATTTATTTTTTTTAATGATAAAACCCAAAATATCAAATCGGGACAGTAGGTAGGTCTGCATCAAAGTTTCAAGGAAAAAGCTAGCACCTAATATCCGATGTATACCTAACTTAAAGAAATGTCTTTGAATTAACAGGTTTGATTGACTTGTGCAAAAGAATTTAAGTTCACTTCCAATGAAGATGACATTTTGTGTCGAAAAATACTCAGATGCAAAGTTACCAAAAAGGGTTAAAAAAATAAATTTTCCAGGAAGAATTGACTTCAATTTTGCAAAGGCCTGTACTGCCTGCTGATAAAGTTCTGAAAAAACAAAAAAGGCTAAGATGGCAATGTCTCTTGGTGACCTGGACAAGAAAATAGTTGATCAGGACTAACTTGGAGTCTAACTTAACAAAATGTGGCAAGAGTGCTTTGTCAACATATAGAGCATATTCAGACATTGAACATAATATGATGTCTGTCATGGTTGATTTTTTCAAAATGATCTAAGGTATAGTTGATGATTTCTTGCTGCAATGACTGGTGTAAAATTTCTCTTGTTATTGAATTAACTTATATTGTCAAATGCAATGATTTGCATGTGTTCTAGTTTTATGACATAAAACCTTGGGTTAGGGCAACAATGAAAGTGGGACACCCGTCAGTCTCATGAGCCCCACCAGCCTTTATTGTAGACTTGCTTTACTCTTTGGGTCTCTTGGGGGCTGAACTGAAGGATGGTCATCAAGGCTTTCATCATTTGCTTCTTTCCTTCCCAGTCAGTGGAGGTGAAGAATTTTAAAAGAACATTTTTCAAATACTCTATGTTGGCCCCCTCACGATGCGACTGTCTCTCTGCTTCTCCTTTATGATCCCTCAAAATGTTTATTTCATCTTTGAGTTGACTTGCTTTGTGTTCAGCCAGAGCTTGACTTTCTCTCAACGCTATCTCAAGCTCCCTCTTTTGTTTACGCAACGAAGAGATTTCGACATTGGCCCGTGCTTTTTCTTGTGAAAAATGTATGTAGGCTGCTTCATTCTCTGCATCTTTCGGAAGATTCAATAAAGTCTGGATTGCTTGTAACTCTACAGATTTTTCAGCCTGGTTTCCTGCATTTTCAGAACCATCATAAGTATCGCTATTAAAATCGTCAAAACTGGAAATTCTTCTAACTCGATCACAATCTCGTATTTCTGATAGTGCTTGAATTTGTTGATCTTTTTCACTAAGAAGAGCTAGGGATCTTTCCCTTTGTTTTTTCAATTCCACCTCATACAAGCCAATTTCTTTTTGATGGGAAGCCTTCAGCTGCAATGTTTCCATTTTCATTTTATCCTCTTGAGCAAGAAGAGCCTGACTCAGTTTGTCTATTTTAGTTTGAAATTGAGCAACCTCTTCATTGTGATGGGAGTTTGCCACACGAAGTTTGTTCCTCAATTCGGAATTTTGTTCCTTCAGTACATCAACCTCAGTTGAGGATGAGTTGTCCTAAAAAGAGAAGTCACAAAAAGAGTGAGAAAAAAAAATAGATAAGAAAATCATAACGACAAAAACAGGGTGTTTTGATAACCGAGACATCCCCCCCCCACACACACACAAGGCCAGATAAATCGGGAGACTATAATGTTTGAAGTGTCTCTCACTCAGACCTAAAGGTGCTTATAATAATTACAAACAGACAACAAAATCACTCACATCAGGCACAGTCTAACATGTTCAACTTCAGTTTAAACTAATATTGATCCATAAAATAACAGAGTTTACTCGAGATACTCAGTGAATAGATGTCTTCAAAAGTCTTTTAAAAGTCTCAAGGCTCATTGCCAGTATGAGAGACAAAGGAATAATTCCTGAAATTGTGGTCTTATTTTTTTTTTTTTTTTTCAGAAATTTATGTACTCAAAACACTTCAATTATATTTTGGAAAAAAAATAATTTTGAAATTCCTTGAGAATGGAGAAGATATAGAATTCAGCTGAAGCAGTTGCATCCAGGGACTTGTGGCAAATAAGGGAAAATCATAATTTCAACTCTACCCTATACTGAAGCTAGTGAAGGACCTTCAAGAAACAAATATTGAGAAGCTGTCAAATCTACTCCTCCCAAGAACCAATCATGCTGTACAAAGTAGAGGAAAGTGGAGTATCAGAAGTTAGGAAGGCTCAATCTCACACTGTTTTATTGGAAATATATAATAATATGTCAAATTCTGTTTACAGCTTTTCAAAGTGTTCTATTTCTTTCTGCTACAGAAAACTGGTTTGTTTAGTAACATATAAAACGCCAAATAAAACTATTTAACAACTCCACAGGAAAAAAATTCATTGTTTAACCATTAACTTCTCATGAATTTACCGAGGAGACATCCAAATCATCTAACGTAGGGGAAATAATCCTGCTTGACCAAATGACAAATTCATACTTCAATATTCATAACTCCAAAAAAATATTGACAAATATGAATTTTTAAAATACCAAAAGACAGAAAAATTATGTACCTTTAAAATGAAATATCATTTAATTTGTTCAAATAAGAAAGTTTATTTGAAAAAAATTACAAGATAGAAAAAAAAAGGAGAAATTCAACAATATTTCTGTTGCCTGAGGCATCGTCACTATCCACATCAGTCGTTGTTTTCATTCTCAGAGGCTTCAAATAGCTCACCACCTTCAAATTTGAGGCCACTTTTGTCAGAATCGTTTTTAAATTAAGCAACTGTTAAAGATCTTTTAGACTGAAACAACCCTTGAAGAAAATCTAAAGTGATGACTTAAAAAATTAAAGGCATAAATATTGGCTAGAATAGTTGTAAAAAGAAAATTAAAGTAGAAATTTTCTTGTTTCCGTGCCAACTATGCATGTATACCATACAAGCTGTGTTACCGTATAAATAGAAATTGTAGAGACTACAGTTTACGGTATTAATCTCAGTAGTCAGCGGGCGATCTGGTACTAATGGATAACGGGCGCTCCGAGAAATTAGTAGTTTAAAAAAAAAGTTTAAGAATAATGACAATATTTTTATGAAAAAAAATATAATTTCGAGAGGGCAGTAGTAAATACAATGCTCTCAAAATTGATTATTTCTACTGAAGATATCTGAACTGAGAGGAACATGCCCAAATATGAATATTCTGACTTTGATAAAAAAAAAAAAAAAAAGAAAAGAAAAGGATAGGCCAACAGCTGCCTAATTAAAATTACCTTGTTTTTGGTCTTCAAGATTGACTGTGCTCTCAGCTTGTACCTCTCAAACTCTTCCTTCACTTTTTCCAATTGGTTCTTGTACTGCTTGCATACAGAGGACTCCTCGTCAGCTTTATCGAGGTCTTTGACAAATATACCTGATAGAGATCAGAACAACAGGAGACAACAAGCAAAATTAAAGTGTATTCATTTACAAAGCCTACTGTTCAAATGGTGAAACATCGCTTTAGACAGATCATTATAGCTACTGTCACATCTTGAACAGAGTATCCGCTGTGACAGTTTATCACAAATTTTTGCAAATAAACATGAAAGGTAACAGTGTTATATCTGGGGTTTCTCAATAGTCACTCTCACTAGCAGTTTTCTTCAAGCAAACTTCTTAAGAAACTTATGTCTCATTTATGCTCCCTTGAGATATTTATCAACTGTGGTTATAAACACTACATCTCTTTTTTTTGCTCGTTTAACTTAATGTAATTCCACACACCACCTTTATTAACATTTAAAAAATCGATTCTTCCTTTGTTTTTTGCAAGCAATGAATAATACATCACATACATACTTGACATTTTCACAGGGTTGTCAGAATTCTCAGCCGCAGATATCAACAGTTCTCTGAAGTGCATGATCTTGTCCAGAATTTCATCCATGCCAAGATTCTCCTCTGCCGACTCAGGCTTGGAGTAGGTCAGCTTGGCAGCATGCACAAGGGCTGTGTTCTCCAAATCTAGCTGTGTGACTCTTTCTCTCAATTTGCTTCAGAAGAGAGTTAAAGTTGAAACCATTTTATGATAGTTTCACAAAACTTGTACGATTTAATGAATGTGTGGAAGATCAGCTTTGAAAACAATTTAACATGATAGTTTAAAAGACCCCTAATACAGGGTAGACCATTTCTAACATGTCACGGCAGACCAGAGTAACTAAACTTTGAATTGAAATCTGATATAAAACAACATTCATCATTACATGTTGCTCAATAAACTCACATAATTTTTCCAATATTCCTTCTTTTCTACAGCACACAAGTTCTCTAATCATACTTTTCCACACCTTTGCACCACAAAGACATGTAATATCATAAGAACCTACATTTTTTTTACTATTTTTTTACCCAGTACTTAGTGACACTGATTCATCTATTTCAGAGAAATACCTTATAGACTGCTGGTCTTGAAATTTCAATCTTTCATAATTGCCAACAGTCTGAGACAGTTCTGAAAGCTTGGATTCAAGACTGGATACCCTTTCCTCATTCTGCAAAGCTTGTGCTTGAAGTTTGGCCTCAGATTCTGCAGCTTTCATTTGTTCTTGAGTTAACTGTCTCTGATGAGCTTCCTTAAGGAGTGAAATAATTCTAGGATGTATGCAGGATCTCATAAAAATAAAGAAAGAAATACAACATGCATTCCCTGCAACAATACACAAAGCCTATCTGTGGACATGAAGATTGCCTCTATGACCCACACATTCCTACAGATGGCCTCTATGACCCACATATTCCTACAGATTGCCTCTATGACCCACACATTCCTACATATTGCCTCTATGACCCACACATTCCTACAGATGGCCTCTATGACCCACACATTCCTAAATATTGCCTCTATGACCCACACATTCCTACAGTTGGCCTCTATGACCCACACATTCCTACAGATTGCCTCTATGACCCACACATTCCTAAATATTGCCTCTATGACCCACACATTCCTACATATGACCCTCTTTGACCAACACATTCCTACAGATAGCCTCTATGACCCACACATTCCTACATATGGCCCTCTATGACCAACACATTCCTACAGATGGCCCTCTATTTCCTACAGATGGCCCTCTATGACCAACACATTCCTACAGATGGCCAAAACAAAGGTCTAGCATTTAAAACTTTTAAAATGATGTCTAATACCATTACAAATTCGCTTTTAAAATATTTGAAGACAGGAGTCTTGCTTGAAGCATGAGTAAGATATATGAAATCTCTCAGTGAAAATCAACTGACGGCTCTATCTGAGCAATTCCAAATTAACTTACCAAAAAAAAAGAATTAATCAATCAAAAAGTAACATGGCACAGTTTTTGAAAACTTTCTCACAAATAAAACTGAAATACTGTCCTCCAAAGATAAAGAAACAATCTTTTCTCTGATCGAGTAACAAACAAAATTCGTTTACTGTTTTGACATATGCACAAAAAAATTTAGGACTATGACACCTTATCACATACTGTTACGATTAAAGGTCAATATCCTGTTGAAATCAAGCAGGATATGCACAATATCAACATCAAGATTTAACTAATCAGGAAAGAGTGCTATAAGTGATGTCTCATTGCAATAGGTAGGGAATATTTTTACATTGTGTACACACAACTTCTTGTAACATCTTTGTTTGGCTTCTACACCATTATCAGCTTTATTTTCATGCCTAAATTGCTCAAAATAAAAGATAAAGATCTTTCTAAATTTCTTTCTCTTACCTTAATCTTCTCCATCTCCTGCTGAAGTTTGATCACAAATGGCGACGGCTGACTGGATCTGACCTCTGCTGCCTTCATCTGCTCCCTAACTGACGACAGTTCTGCCTTGAGCTCATGAATCTGTTTTTCATAGCTTTCAGATACAGATGGAGTGTTTTTCCACTTCTCCTCAGTTTCTTTGAACATTTTTCTTGTATCATCAAGCTAGTAAAATATGCGAAAAAACTTTCTTTAATCGATACGGGTAAGGTTTTCCTTTATTAGGACAATTTACACACGAAAAAAGTTATTCTATAAATACCAAGTTTTCAAATAGAAGTAAGCAATAAATTGACATCAGGTTCTCACATCTTTCTGTTATTTCAGAAAAACCATGAAATTAATCTATTATAAATTTTCCGACTGTCCGTCTGTCTGTCTGTCTGTGTGTTACCGAACTCCTCCGCCCAGAGACAACCG
>JBCIKM010477742.1:0-10222 GCA_039654465.1 Melibe viridis | reverse complement strand
GGGGGGGGGGCGTTAGATATCATTTAGCACTGCACTGTGGTGTTCTTGAAAAATAACTCCTGCATAATTTCCTCCAACTATGTTTTGTTTTTGTTATGTCTCTTTAATTTCATCAATGATGAAAGAATTCCTTGTGGTCTATGGGAGATAAAAAATAAAGCCATACGCTGTTGCCTCCCTCAGGAAAGAAAAAAATTACCCTAAAATACATGTCATTTTCCTTTTGTTTGACTATTTGCCAATCTATCTGTATGACTTGTCTACTTTGTATCTGTCTATTGACCCCCTCTCTATTTACAGTGAAAATAAATAGAAAATAGTTTAAGCAGTGGCGAGGTGAGTCAAAGCCATAGAGAAGGAAAATAACAGGAAATTGTCTGAGGAAGGAATCGAACCCAGGACCTGCCACGGCACCGATTTGCCTGACAACTGCCAGAACAGCGGGTTTACCAGCTGAGCCACCCGCCGAGTGGCGATTCCCTCCTCAGACTCAGCAGACAACTTCCTGTTTTTTCCTTTCTCTCTATGGCTTTGACTCACCTCCACACTGTGCTTATACTATTTTCTGTTTATTTTCATCTATTTCCAGTGCCAGCTCCTCTTTTCTTCATATGCTTATCTCTATTTACAGTGCAGTGGAATCCAGATGAAGTCACCGCTTCAAGTCAACTCTCACTTGAAGTTAACACCTTGGTAGCGGTCCCGTTTTTCTCTTTCTTTAAGTTTCTGATGAAGTCAACGTCTTGGGCATGAAACTCCCTCGAAGTGAACACCATGGAACAGAGTGGGGTGGTAAAATCCTAGCCAAAGGGTAATAAAATTGAAAGTAAGAGAATGTTTCTCTCGTCTCTCTTCATCATCAACCACGCGATGTAACGAATAACAAAGCAAGATTATTCAAACACCACTTGGTCACTTGTGGTGCTGGATGGTGGGAACAAAACCTTGTCTCAGCAGGCATCACACAGGCACTATAATTATTAGCCTAACACATTAGCTGTATAGTAGGTTACTACCTTCACAGTGACTGTTTGTTGGTCTCGAGGTGTTGACTATCTGGATTCCACAGTATATATGACACAATACTAACACTATAGTAAATATTAAAGAAAAAAAAACATAAAGAAAACAGATGTAGTGATTGTCATGGTAGTTTATTCACTTCCTTAAAATTTTTCATAAACATTTTTATTTAAGTTCAGAGCTCTTTCATCACATCAGTATAATAAGCAACCCTATAACTTGGTAGTTACAATTGTGTGTCTGATGACGATGACTGTTGTTAACCCTGTAGATGATTCAATACATGTATTGCATAGGATTAGAAGAATAAAGATAAAACTACTGACAAAACGCCCGCTGTTCGTTCATCAATCTTACATTACAAGACAAAGATTACACAAAAAGCCCATCACCAGGTGAAAGTGAAAACTACGTAATTGTACGATAGTAAAAGTGAAAGGAAAAACATACACAATGTTTACACATTTTACTTCATTCCCCCTTTTTGACATAAAAGAGTTGTAAAGTGTTATTCACAATTCAAAATGGATCACTCCGACAAGAAGTCCAAAACCACTTTCTTCATTTCATCTGGCAACTTCCATTCATAAACATAAACTTCTTGATCTGAATTGTATTGGGAGACAGCAAAATAAAATTCAAAGATGATTTACTACAGCAAGACTAAACAGGTACAGCTGAGCAGCACACATTCCCTAACCAAAATCTTCTGAAAAAAAATTATTGTATTGTATTAAGCGAGGAAATCTCATATCACATTGACAGTGGGCATTTTGAGCTGGTTTGGAAACTCAAAAGAGTACCTTTTTTTGCGATTATTTGTATTTTTGTGTTGCTGAATCTGATCCTCTGATCCACTCATGCGATATAAATTATTTCCTTTCACGGGGAATGCAAAAGTTTTCAGTCTCAACAACTCAACACAGAACCTCAAAGCAATTTGAAAACTTAAGAAATTAAAAAACTAATCACACATAATAATTGGAAATGAAAAATAAAATAATCAGATCTCACTTATAATATAACATAACAACAAATACAAAAAGTGATCTGTGAAACAACGCAATATTGTTATATCAATATTCTGATGTTATAAATTTTGCTTGTCTCCATACGAGTTTTGATATGATCAGTACTGTACCAAAAAATAATTTGATCGATATCAACCTCTCTGCTGCAAAATAGACAAACAAATTTCATTAAAAAATAAGATTTAAGTAGGTAGAGTATTAACACTTGAGACATAGAAATAAAACTGACTTTTCATTGAGTGAAGCTGGTAAAATGGAAATGTTTGTCCCCATCAGCAGCTTCTATTGAATTGAATCAAATCGATCTGATAAACATGTAGTCATGAAACAAAGGAATTTGTGAAATTTTAATAACAGCGGATATGCCAGAAACAAAAATATGCTGTGTGATAGTGATATGCTTTATTTGTCGACTAGTAAACTCTTGTTTTATATATGGAAGCTGAAACTCCCTCAGCTAGATAGAATCGGTAGTTTTCCGAGATCGAGCCAGGTCATATTTTGGATAAGGAACATACGACCTTGCTCAAAAACAGTACCCAACTACATCATGTGTACCATGAATGGATATCCATTTTTTTTTTTTTTTGGCTAGGGTTTCTTTTTTTTTATTTTTATTAAAATTGATCTGCACATATTGATAGCAAAATTTGCTTACCTGAGCTGTAGTTTATTTTTCTTTTCTCAAGTAACAATTTTTTTCTTTACTGATAGTTTATATAGGTCAATATCAAAAGGAATGTGCTTAGGCAGGTTTATACAACTCTTGACAAACCTAAAATGATGATGAATTAAAGAGAAGACCACCACAAGTTTTAATTCAGAGGACTCTCCACATTAATATCTTATCTCCTATTCAGATTAATTATCCTTTGAATGGATTGTATTTGTGATATATCTAGATATAAAATGAACATACAATAATCAATGCATGAAGGAATTGCACCTTCAATAAGAAAACTGTTCCATCCATCCAATCAATCCTCAATATTTACATATGTAGTATGTGAGATCTGACGATTTTGACATGCATCTAGATCTTTGACAGTGATCTGCGTGGTAATAAAAGTGATCTGACATATGTTTGTTAGCATTAATTTTGACTTGTTCACTCTGCATTCTCCAAATCATTTTGCAGCTGTGAGGTGGGTTGATTTGCAAAGAAAAAAACAAAAAAACAGAATAAAATAACAATTGAATTATTTGACTAAAAAACAAAAAAACCAAAAAACTCCAACCTTTGTGTATGCATCTGACCTGAATCTGAGTTTGGATGTAATGGATCTTTGTTAATTGTTGTTTAGGGCACGACTACACATGAGGGTAAGAAAGGCGCCCAAGAGTAAGAGGAGTGTGAGATGATAGCTTAGTTAAAAGGACAGATAAATCTTGACCCTACCGGTGCACCAGGGACATTTTCACGAAGAGAGTTAAAGGGGAAAAAATATCTCCCACAGACAATTGACAGAGAGATGACTTCCATGAAAAAAAAAAAATATTCCACAAACAAAAGCAAACACACAGACAAAGGCACAACAGGCAGAGCCAAGATTATCTACAAACAGAACACAAAATAGAAGTGTATGTGTGTTTGTGAAGAAAGAGAGCACTCCCGGAGTGCTAGAAAAAGCACAAAATTTGACCCACCAAGAACAGAGGCGGGGTAAATGTCTTCATCAGCTGATTCATGAACAAAACACTGGGAGTTTTGTTCTTGCTGAGGGACCGATGAAGTTTTCTGTCGCCCCTTTGGCTTTGCAACCCAGCTATGAGTGTAAAAGGACTTGGGCCCTATAACAGATTTGACTCGCTCAAACCAGTGTAAAAACAGTGTGGGAGGCATGACTCCAAGGCACAGAAGTAGCAGCAAATACACAAGATTTAGAATAAACAAAGACAAAAAAACATGACAAACAACCAGTGCTTTGCTTTGATGAAAAAAATATGCATAGCATGCAGCAACAACAATACCTAGAAATAAGGCACTGCCACAAGTGTCTGGATTAACTCACAATAGTTGATTTATAATATAAACCATGAATAAAAATAAATGCATTCATAGTCTGTCATGCATGAGATCCGTTTCAGGATGGTATCCTGCTGAGGTGAATAATTATAAGGTTTTGTTTGTTTCTCATCGGTTTCAGGGTGCCACAACACATAGAGAGGGGCCTCCGGAAGGTATGAGTGACCGGAGTGCAGATGAAATAACGAGGCGTTGTAGGGGGACAAACAGTTGTTTGGAAGAAAACAATACTGGTTCTCTAGTTCTGATAAGAAAGGATGAATCATTAGGAAATTTATTTATTTATTTTTTATTTTCAAGGGAATAAAAACCCAGCACGATTCACTCACCTTCAAAATTTGAAATGGAAATCAATTGACATGATTTTTGTGCGGGATCTTAGACTGCATGATCTCCACCACAAATACAACTGAAATTATTCCAAAAACAAAAGTAAGCCTGAAATTCCTAAAGCTTAAAGTAATATAATACTTAATAACCATTGGGAAAAAAAAAGGGGCCTAAGAAAAAAACAAACAAATTTCTTTAAAGGGTTTTATGATGAGAATCAGAAAATAAGGCACAACAGTCTATTCACAGTCTGAAACCATCTAAAAGGTACATTCAATAAGTGACTAGCTCCCCCATCAAACTACAGTGAAAACAAAAACCATGCTCAGAGGGCCATGGGGGTGGGGGGGGGGGGGGTGGATTCAACACTGAACACTTTCACTTTGCAGTGAAGCAGGCATACCAGGAAGATTGCGTAAAGCCTCTGATAAAATGATTATATCGCATTTTGGCTGGGATAGAAAAAAAAAAAGAAAAGAAAGAAAGTTAAGTTATGTTATGTTTAAATAAAAGACAAGAGGATGTAATTAAGTTGAAATTATTTTCTTGATTGTGGTGTATACCTTGAGAAAGAAAAGGTTAAAGTCACAAACAGCAGAGAGATGATTCACAATTAAAAGTAAACGTCATCTCTAAAAAACGCAACTATCTCCACTGCAAAGAGATGATTTACAAGGACAAAAAAAACTATCATCTGTGACAGGATGATGGTCAAGGAAGACTCTGGGTCTTAAAATTAAAATCTACAGTTAATCAAATTCCCTGAAAGCCAGACCATTGAAAAAAAATAAAATTTTAAAATTAATAACCTACATAGATTTTGAATTTTATACAATTTGTGATAAATGCTGTTTGCATAGTTAAATTTCTAACATAATTCAAACAAATCATAAAAAGAACAAAAAAAAATATCTTGAAAATATCATTTTAAGATGATGACAGTGACTGAATAATGTTTTCAACAAGGTTCTTTTCAACAATCTTGAGAAAAGGAATGATAAAGACATAGTCATCATCATCATATAAAAACAGTTACAACGACAAACCATACTATTTAGGAAAGGTAGGCTACATTTCACAGTACATTTCTCTTTAACATAAATGTCCAAAGGAGGGTTGGTTTTTATTTAGACATATTGTCCTGCATATATGAGGGTTGTGCTATTCTTGATGAGGTTAAAATTTCAACGAGCTAAAAATTTGGAAAAGTCCTACAACTCTTTAAACTCACAACAGACTTTCCCAGTAGAAAGAATCAATCGATTAAAAAAAATCAAAAAAATCACAGAGCTTAACTGTAAAGAATCCAGTGGACTGTGATAATTGAAGATCATCAATGAGTTTCTAAATTTAATCTTGATTTTTCACAAACAATCTAATTTAAAAAATAAAAAATGTAACAACACAACACAAAATTTATTTATTTTTTGCTTGTTTGTTTGTTTTTCAAACAAATATCCCGGGAAAATGGGTGGTCTTCCTTTAGTTCAAAGCTCATCGTGTTTAGGGCCACTGAACTCCTCATGAGAAATAAGACCATCTTTGTCTTTGTCCTCGTGTTCAAAAATCTGCGTG
The DNA here is from genome assembly GCA_039654465.1 of Melibe viridis. Taxonomy (NCBI): domain Eukaryota; kingdom Metazoa; phylum Mollusca; class Gastropoda; order Nudibranchia; family Dendronotidae; genus Melibe; species Melibe viridis. Next base: position 4,237 of record JBCIKM010477742.1, on the reverse strand, counting down.
ATCAATTCGTTGTGCTGATCATCTGATGCCATGCCTTCCTGGCCCATTTTGGCCGACTGTTTTCTCAAGTAGCTGGACACCTGGGTTTATCAGGGGGGGGGGGTGGGGGGGAAGGAAGTTAAATATTTATTGTGTGTTATGTAATGATCAAATAATTCTGTAAAAAAAAAAAAAAAGATAACATAGATAATTCAAGGTTTGGTTGGGAAAACAAAATTTACTAAGACCTCAGAAGCAGAAGTAATATACATATATTACATACACAGTCATTTCCAAAAGTATCTGTTAACGGTTTTGCAATCAAAATGAAAAAGAATATTAACAAATTATACATCATTGGAAAGCGTAGCCTTCGCTGAACATTGTGGTACCAAACATGATACAGTTCCTTTTGAACGCATGACGACAAACTGCATTCAATGAATTCAAGTCAAAATTTAAGATTGCAATATATGACAAAGAAGGAAAAAACAAAGAATTGTAAAACATGAAATTGACTTAGTTGAATTAATTGTGTACATTAACTCAAAATCATCTCCTTTTATAATTTATATGACTCCACATTCCCCTGGCACTGTGGTCAGGTCTCCGTTGTTTTGAGCTTTTTAAAAAAGAATACCATTTTCTCATCCTTGCGATCTTAGAGTCAGTTAAAATAATCCGATTTCAAACTGTCATTAGAATTACATGCTATTTCCCTCTTTCTTTATTCAGCTTTCCTGGAATTTCAGAGACTTACAATCGGATCTAAATCCAGGGAGAGGGCAAGCCATTGTACAGTTAGTTCCGAATTCAACTTTTCTGTCCCCGTAGGAAATCAGAAACAGTAGTTCCTGAACCGACGATAATCCTTACTACATCAGGAACACGAAAATTGCTTCATTGAGCGTAGTGACCCAGGCTCTTTCTAATAAATTTAGTATGAGCTGGTATTATATTTGTTTTCATCTCAACAACAACAAAATGATCTAGTATCTGCTGGTGAAAGGTTACTACTACTACTATTTTGTTGGTCAGCAAGTTTAAATCGATTGAACGAATGTATTTTGTGTGCAAAACTGCAGTCAACTTTAACGTATTTTCGTCAGTTTTTGCAAAGTTAAAATTTTGACTGTTTCACTTTAAACGGATATAAACCAAAGAATACTTTACCAAATGTGACATTCTTGACATTAATAGAAGAGTGAAAAGTTCTCTTTCTTTACATATAGTAACTATGGGTAAAAGAATAAAAAAGTGATCAATAACTCTAATTCAAAAGTGTTCAGATGCTTTTGGAAATGACTGTAGTGTGTATATATACATATCATTAAATGTTTCACTGCTAGACATGAAGAGGGAATATGGTGGAACCTTAAGAGCACTGCATACAAACTTTTGAAAATGTATGTCAGCTGATTACAATTTAATTAAAGTGCAACTTGTTTGTGAGTACCACACCGTTATCCTTTTCTTAAGAGATATCGAGAAGCTTGCTTTATTTCTTTCTTTATCTTTACCTTTAAAAGATATGATTTTAGTGCAAGGTTTAATTGCTATGTGCAAACTTTCACCATTGATCTCCATGTAGACTCTTTCATTTTTGCATCTGCAAATTTACAATCTTTCTTTTTCACCTTGTCTGCAATTGCTTCTTCCCACAATTTCTTTGGTCTACCTCTTGACAACTTCCCCTGCTGTTTACATTCTAAAATTTGTTTTGGGATGCTGTCATTTTCCATCCCGTTAACATGACCAAACAAACGAAGTTGGTTCTTCTGTTTTAAATGCAAGGCTTTATGTTTAACTTCCTCTCTAATTCTTGTGTTTCTTATCTTATCTCTCTTTGTCTTGCCTATTGATTGTCGTAGAAATTTAATATCACTTGCCTGCAACCTACCTTTGTTATCTAAGTTCAATGTTTCCTAGTTTAAAAAAATGTAAATGATATCAATATAAGAGAAGCAAAAACTTGTCATGAATCACCATCACAATGAATCTTTACTTGAAAAGCATTGAAAAAAATCTATTTCACACAGGTTAAAACCAGCTAGGTTCTACATAGCTTTCCAAATTAGTATTTAGGCTATCCTGAAAACAAGAGATAAAAAATTCAAAGGATAAGTGCGACATGTCTGTTAGGTAAATATTAAGAAATGATCTACAAAACACTTTCATCAAAAAAGTAACAGAGAAGAGGAATTAGACAAAGTCCTTCTTTCCCTCAGCATTTTTCCTCTGGAACAGCTTGGCCTCAAATCGTTGATTATGCTTGTATCTAAAGGACAATATTCAATCAAATGTACTTCATAGGCAATGATGCACCAGAGGTGGTTTGTGGATCATTGGAAGAACAAGGACAATAATTCTCTTCTGATATTAGACTAAACCGGCTGAGTCTTTTTCTCCACTCACCTCTTCCTGTGACAGATGATTGTCTTTATTATCGTCAATTTCTTTAAAAACATTTGGAGGTGCAACACCATCTTGGATAGACATCAGTTCTACTTCAAAAGTGAGGTCAGAGTTGGCTGGGATTTTGTCTGAGAGATGAAAAAAAAAAGGATAAAATTTGTAAAGGTGCTACCTCTACAAAGTTTAAATAAAAAACATGAGACGAACAAGCTACCAAGAGTTTGCATTTAATGCCAGGCTGGTTGAAATGTTTTCCAAACTTTACAGTACCAAACTTGTAGAAACTCCTTTTAATCTATTAAAATATAAATAATGCTCTAAATTTTGAGACTTTTTTAAAGCACTGTTCATAATTTCAAATTACCACTGAAAAAAAGTGAAGAAAATTGACCGTTTTGTTGTGTACAACACTTATTCTTTGAACTGCAAAGGTCAATTGAAAAGGTTTTAAAGTTAAAGGAATTAATCATTCAAGGAACAGTTCAAGGGTAACTAGACACACAGATGTACGTTATTCAGATCCCGGATCTCAATAAAGAAAAATATTATTCGGATCCCGGATCTCGATACAGAAAAATATTATTCGGATTATGGATCTCAATAAAGAAAAATATTATTTGGATTTCATTTACAACCTGTTTTTCTATTTTCACACATTCCCTAGTTATTTTTCCTCAGCGGGAATGGTAGGTATCAAAACTGGTTGTCCTTGTTCGCAGCACCCTTTTCCAATGTTAAACAAATCCATCTAAAGGATAATCTAAGACTATACGAGACACAGAGTGAAAATCTATCAATATTTACCTGGGTGTTTTGTCAAAAAATATAAATTAAAATATCACTGAGAAGCTTTTAAAATATTTTTATTCTACAGACATCAGTTAGTTATGGTGGTTTAGATTTTTTACTAAGGATTAGAAGAAACAGGGTGCTGTGAATAACCACTGCCATCAAAACCAGTGCTTCCCTGCTCAGTGTTCAGCAGATGGCAGCGGTTAATCAGTTTCGCGCCATCCATGAGCTGCGGGAATGGTATTCACTACCTACACAGTGTGTCCGTTTAGGCTTGTTTGATTGTGACGGTTTGACCAGGAAAGATGGAAAGGGACTGGATGATAAAAATAGGTAGTACATATGACCCGACAGAAAGTTCACTGTGACTGTGAGTATTGCGGCACAGCTAAAGCAGGTTGCAAACTGCCCTGCAGCAACTCGTGAAACAAATGCATAATTAAGTGTGGGGAAAAATTAAGAGAGGCAAGATTGTGCCGGATGCAAGAGTTATTGCAGTTACAGGATCTGAATAATTTTTTTTATATCAGTATCAAGAATCTGAATTCTCACTCACTTTTGTTTTAGTTTCACAACAAAACAAATAGGGGCAGTGAGTTTTGCTTCCTCACTTCACAAGGTGTCTTAATTGTTGGATTGAAAACCAAAAAAAAAAAAAAAAATGTGACCAATTCAGACCTGCCAACTTTTCCCAAACCCAATCAGGGCCACTTAGCGCGGCCAGATGATATTTTTTAAATCCATAAGTAGTAACCCCCCCCCCCCCATTAAACTAAAAAGACAAATAATGAAGAGTTTATAGAATATCTATAATAAGGAGTGTAATTCTGAAATGGCGACTTTTTAAATCTAAAAAATAAGTCACAATCCTTTTCTTAAAGAAAAACAAGTTGACCCTATCTGACACTTACAGTGGACCACTGAAAAAATGTTTTATCTTTTTCCCATTCTCTCTGCTGTCTCCCAGCTGCTCGTTGTTTGATGCTATCAGCAGCACTAAGTGGGCCTTTCTTGCTTGTGTAAACAGATGTAATGATGCTTAACCTCATCA
>JBCIKM010477635.1:0-10223 GCA_039654465.1 Melibe viridis | reverse complement strand
AGGTAGGTAGATAGATAGATAGATAGATAGATAGATAGATAGATAGATAGATAGATAGATAGATAGATAGATAGATAATAGATTTTCTCAATACAGACAAAACCCGAAAAAGCTTAAAAACAAACGCAGACGGACACGAGAGACAAACAAACTTGCTCGAGAAGATCTTAGACGTAGGTAGGAAGCCAACAGTAAAATTATATCTTAGAGTTTTTGCATAAAGTTTTCAGTTATTGACTCGAATTTCTAACGCATGATAAACGACAAGACAAAACTGGGTGTGTTGACTGCATGCTCAGGGAAAGGATAGCGACGTAGCCTTGTTTTCTCGCTTAATTAAACAACAAACAAACAAAAAAACCCAAACAACAACAACAACAACAACAACCACAACAGCCAATTTAAAAAAACCTAAAAAAGAACACGGTGTGATGTCAGATAATAATAATCTAATCATGTTGGATAGTCCTTCCACTCCTTCCACTTTTCAATATTGACAGGAAATGTGCCGTGCCTTGCCGTGAGTATTTTCCTGGTGAAGGAACGGTGAGTTGAGACTGAGTGTGTCCGGAGACTTCGTAATTCACTGTCTCTGGTTGGTGTGTCTCTGTCTTCACAGTTCACTACACACGAAGGCGAGTGTGTTGTGTGAGTGTATGTGTGTGTGTGTGTGTGTGTGTGTGAGTGAGCACTGTGATAAGAGAGAGAGAGAGAGAGAGCTCGCTCACCCATCATGCTAAGCTATTCGCAGTGGAAACGAGGCCGCCAGTCAAGGGACGAGACGAGACAGAAAATGAAAGTGAAAAACTCAATTCTATCGATCTGACAGACTACCTACCTATTTTTCCATCGAGTTAATTGTCACCTAATTATTCATTGGGAGTTGGACAAGTGCATCGTAAGAATTTATTTTCTTCTCTCTCTCTAATCGTTTTCATGTTTGGGTTAAAACCCTCAAAGAATGGAAATTCAAGTTCAAGTTTTGAGATCAAATTTTATTGAGATAAAACTATCTTCTCTGGATCATGTTTTTATGTGTTTGTTTGTTTGGTTTTTCTTTCTTTCTTCTTTCCCCAGGATTATGTCTAATCAATCTAGTTCCATAAATTTGTTGTTTTTTTGTGTGACACTAAAGCAAAAGGGAATAACCGATTTTTTTTTTTTTTTGTCTTAGGGCCGCTAATTAGGTCTACCAACCCTGATATCTTATAGGTAGGCTCAGCTATCCAGACAGACGAGGCCATTGACTCTCTAGCATTATTTATTTATTATTTGTTTAGCTGTCCTTGTTTGCAACACTCCTCCTGTGTAAGACAAATTGTTCTGTTTGGATGCTTGCTTAACAAAACTTTTATGACATAAAATGAAAACAATAAAATAAAGATACAGGTAAAAATATCGATTTGAAGCTTTGGAATTAAAAAAAAAAAATTTTTCATGGTTAAGGTGCTTTTGAACTTTATTTCTTATGATTCAACTTAAAAAGGTGTTCTGAATTACGACTGCTTTCATTTTTTTTTCATTTTTATTTATGTATTGATTGATTTTATTTTCTTCGTTCGTTCATGTGTCTAGTCTCCTTAGGTTGAGATGGCAGGGAAAAGAAAAGGTCTCCCGTTTTTCCTGAGTCTAATTCTCATCTCCTACTGCCATGGAGCAGATCAGGTATGCCAAACAAACTTGTAATATGAACATTTTTATTTTTGTTTAAATTTGTTAGAACACTTTAATTTCAATTGTTTGTTTTATTGGAGCTATTGGGCAGCACAAATTCATTGAACGCCCAGCGGTTGGAACTCTCAGTCGAACACTTTCCCCAAGTTATTTAACATTAACATCCCTCGTTTATCTTCAAACCTTTTTTTACTCTTTGAGTCCTAAACAAATGCGTGTTGCATTGTACTTTTTTTTTTTTTTTTAATAAACACCGTTTTGCTTGAATGTCAGTAGGACATGGTTAAAAAAAGTAAATGAAATAATTGTCACTTTGTCACTCCACATCAATCAACACAGTAAAACGTACAGCTCCATCGGCCATGTAAAGTTTAAAAAAATAGAATTACTTACAACTGAAATGATCTTGGCAACTGCTTAGTAAAAGAGATTTTTGATCCCTTGTGCAGCTCTTAATTAGGTTGTTTGCAGGAATGATGGATTTGCTGGTAGGGGTAACAAAAATTTACCGCTGTAATTTGGCAAGTTTGCCCTTATTTATGACTTTGGGCAAGAAATTTATTGCTTGATTTGTGTTCATACATAAGGTCAGGATGAGTGAAAGTTTTTTGTTTTTCTATCATGATGTTGATCTTGCACTTTAAAAATGTTAGCTAATTAATTATAATTTATCTTGCCAATCAGCATGTTTTTTACTGTCTTGAAGTGTCTGTATGCTTTGAAAATTTTTACAGCATCTCTTGTTTCTTATAATTCTATTACTCGATTCAGATCATTTTTGGATAAAAACATGTTGGCACCAAGAGTTGTTGTGAGTTGAGTAGGAGTATAATTTGAACATGTGTGTCATGATTATCATTAATTTCAAGCAAAAATTTTATCAATTTATTTTCTTTTTCAGTACATCATGATTGGAGCATCTCTCAGCTCAGAGAAAATGGAATACGAGTTTAAACAAGCTGTCAATGATTTGAACAATCTGAGTGCATTGTCACCAAATATCAGATTCAATGCCACGTCAATCCTCATGGACCCCAACCCCATTCGCTCAGCTTTGGATATTTGTAATAAATTGTTGAAGCATCATGTGTATGCAGTGATTGCCTCCCATCCCAACTCATCCGACCACTCTCCTATATCTGTATCCTACACTTGTGGCTTTTACCAGATTCCCGTGATAGGGGTATCTGCAAGAGATTCTGCATTTTCTGATGTGGTAGGTTGTCTTCTTAATTTTTAATGTCCGCATTGGTTTTGATTTTGTTTTTTTAATATATTGATTTTGTAGAGAAAAATTTATAGACAAAAAACCCTTTTTTTTCATCTTTTCCAGAAATTTGTTTGAAACAGAAATTTTTATTGCTTATTCTTGAAAAGGATGTGATCGGATGTGAAGTCTTTCAGGAGTAGGTACTTGTTAAAAAGACGTTAAACGTGACATACATTATGATATTTACAAAGTGTGAATATTTCAAGTTAAGAATATAAATATATTTCTTTCTCTCATTGATTATCTACTTTCTATTTTTTCTTTATCAGAATGTCCACAAGATGTTCCTACGGACAGTACCTCCATACTCACATCAGGCTGATGTATGGGTCGAGTTGCTTGTTCACCTCAAATGGCATAAAGTTATTTTCATGTACAGTGCGGATGAGGAGGGGAGGTCAATCTTAAGTAGGTTCCAGACTCTTGCAGAGAGCAAAGATATCAGAGTAAGTGTTTCCATCTCTCTATTAGTACCTTTTCTTGTAAAATAGGTACAGAAAAAGTGACAAGTAAGAATTTATAATTTTTTTTCTCCTTTGCAGACAGACAGGCCTGTAACTCTTCATACAATTGACTGATTTTTGTTCAAGAATAAAATAACGTCATTGCAGTACAGCTAACTATAAAGTTTTGTAATTATCACTTTTCATCCTAAATTGTCAATTCACATCCCTTGCTCAGGTCTCTCTGTGGACAAATCAGTATCCATTGCATTTTACTTCTACTTTTACTATTATTCTTATCCACCTGTAGATATTTAACTGAAATAGACTGTGCTTATTTAGCACACACGATATGTGCGCATGCTTGTAGCTGTAGAGATAGTTTGTGCAAAATAGCCAAGTGAGTCATGCTGGGCACCTTCTGCTCTCTTCATTTGTACAAAGCACTGACTGGCAGCATTTTGCCTGCAGGCTTCCGTGCTGGCTTGAACTCATGGTGTGAGAGGTCACAGTCACGTTCATGGAGAGCGCCATTAGGCTAACACCTCTTTTTTCTACCTATTCACCCGAAATAGAAAGAATAAAGAGTAATGAAAAAAACAAGATTTCAACAAGTGTGGCAAATTATTAATTATTATGCAAACAACTTTTGGTAAGAAGAAGATTGACCTGGATGGACTTGTTTGTGAGTGGCAGTGATAAGAGTAAACAAACCTTGACTGAACTTTTCTGCTGGCTGTCTGCTGATGGAAGTAGTTGATGCCTAAATCTATCAAAGTGATTGTTAAAAATTCAAGTACTGCTGGTTAGGGATTAAAGTTATGATGATATTTTACGAGGCTGTATTAGTTAAGAACCTTCCCATGTGATAATTTTGCTGTCAGAGGCTGATAGCTGTATAGGTGACTGGAAGGGAAATCTTTCATCATCTGTCATGCTCAATCAAATATGCCCATAGAAAATTAGTTTGAAACAAAATAAATCAGAACTTCTGCAGAAAATGCCCCTACTAAAAAATCCCCTTCTCCCACTTAACACCAAGCATGAATAAATCAGGTAGGCCTACCTACCCATTTTTTTCACTTTTTAAAAAACCTTTAAAAGAAAAACTTCTCGCAATGTTGGTTATCTTTATTAATAACTATTTGAAAATGTCAATGATTCCAATATTGGCAACTGCTTATTATTTTTAAGCACCTGTGTTAGGAATGGGTTATGATCTTCAGGTTGCAGAAAAATTCAGTAAATTTTTCAAATGATCATTTACAGGTCTGGTTGGTTAAAAAGAACTTTCTTGGCCCCATTAATTTGTCATGTCTTTGACAGCTAGAGACTTATATTTGTTGTTTGAAAATTTTGATTGATAATTTTCGAGTTTTATCTACTATCTAAAACAGATCAAGTATGCCAAAAAGAAACAAAAACAAATGGAAAACAAAAAAACAAAAACAAAACAAAAGCTGATTTTGAAGTTTTTTTATCACATTTTTTGTTCCTTTGCACAGATTGAACCAACCATAAAATATGCACCAGGAGAAAAGAACTACACAGAACAACTCCAAAAAATTTATCAGTTTACCTCCAGAGTTGTCTTGCTGTCAGCCTCGTGAGTCATTGAACACATTTCTTGTTGACTGAAAAAAAATCATGGTCTTTTTTATTCTTCTTGTCTTTGGTTTTTTCACAAATGACTTAATGCTCCTGCAAATTTGTAGTAGTTCTGTACAGGTTGTTGTTTTGTTGGTTTTGTTGGGGTTTGGGGGGGGGGGGGGGTGTCAATTAAGACTTGGGTGGTGGGAGCTGGTGACTATAAAATTACTGATAAAATATGGAAATTCATAATGAGTTGTGCCAGAACTTTTTTTTTTCTCATATAAATTCATATTCTAGGAGCATGCCTAGACATACCCAAGATGCACGATTCTAAACTGACACTTGCCTGCTCAAACAGTGAAGTGTTATCGATTTTAAGAGCTTTTGTGCACTTTTGTTTTATGTAGCTTTACTGATTATGACATACATGGTTTGTTTCAGCACTGAAGACGCTGAGGTCATTTATCGAGATGCAAAGAATCTGAGCATGACTGGTGAGGACTGGGCATGGATTGTCTCCGATCAGGCCTTTGATGAGTCCTTGGATATTCCAGTTGGTATGGTGATCCTCTTCTTCTGTCTCACTGCAACTCATTGGATTAATTTCAAGGATCAGTGATGTAGTAATTGAATGTGTTTAGTTGTTAATGAATAAGAAACAGGAGCAGGAACAGAGACTTTGAAAATACAAAGTATCGACACACTGACCAAAGGGTGATTCTCAAGACAACGTGGACATCAGTTTTAGCACCCATAGAATCACTTTTTACACGGTGTATCTTAATTATGTAGTATGTTGACTTAAAAAAAGATGTCATGAAAATTTTGTCATTCATATTGGAATTAGGAGTGTTCAACAGTTTAGAAATGGTCTTGAATTTTTTTTTAGCTCAGACTGAAACTAGTTTTCCATTTTTAATCAATATAAACTTTGAAGGGTTCAGATTGTTGTTTGTTTGTTGACAGGTTTCTTAGGAGTGAAGCTTGTGAATGATACGAATGAGGTGCATCACATACGAGATGCTGTGGCATTGATTGGGAAAGCCTTTACCAAGCTGCTGAAAAGTGAGAAGATATCAGCACCCCCAACAGAATGCAAGGACAGCAAGCGCTGGAATGATGGAGAAAAAGTGTACAAGTAAGTTCTCTTTAAAAATTATTAAAATAATTTTCTGATTGATAGATTTAAAAAATTAGTGCATTTTTTTGTCTTGAAAATTTAGACTTGAAGGGTAAAATCATTTTGAACAAAATTCAAGACCAATTAAAGGTTTACGTAAAGAAATAGCATCATTAGTAAGAATTGGAAGAAAAATATTCTAGCTGTCTCTACACAGAGGAAAACCTTTTGATGATTCAGATATATAGTTTTTTAGTGTTAGGATATTTGTAATTATTTTTAAAATGATTGGAATACTAAATATATTCATATAGAACAGCATGACAAGCAAAGACATTTAAAAAGGTTTGTGTTGAAGAAATATTTTTATAATGAGTAGGACCAACACTTTCCAAAATCATTCATGGATTTGTTTTTGTCTTATCTAGGGCTCTAATCAAATCCAAACTGAACGGCTATACTGGGCAAGTGAGTTTCAACCAGCAGGGAGATCGGCTGAATCCAATCTATGACATAGATAATATCAATGGGAACCGCAAAGCTGTGACTGTTGGATTTTTTGGGAAAAAAGAAGAGGTAAGAACGTGAGGACGAGATTTGAAATTTTATTTTTTAACAGAAAGAAGGCATGATAGTATTGACAATGCTGGTCATTGAATTTTGTTTCCTCCTATTTCTAAGATTATTTTATATTAAGACTTTGTCATTAGAACTTGAATAGTGTCGATTTCAATGTTTTTTCAAAGATCACTTTATAATTCCAAGAAGAGAGTGTCTCCTTTTAAAAGAAATAATAACTCAGAATAAAACAAAATATCCCTTATTATAAACTACCATCAGATGTATGTGTTGTTGATGTGGCTCTCTTTCAGCAAATATGTTTTTATGATTATTATAGATGAGGTAGTCAAGTTCAAACTCTAAACATTTCGGTTTGTCTTTTCAGCCATTGGGCCTACGGATGAGCAACAATGTGACGTGGCCGGGGAACAGCCTTGTCAAGCCTAAAGGAGAGAAAATATCCCGAAATCTGACTGTGAGCTGTCATTGTTTTAATGTATTGAGGGAGAGAGAGAAAAAGAGAGAGGGGGAGAGAGAGAGAGAGAGAGAGAGAGAGAGAGAGAGAGAGAGAGAGAGAGAGAGAGAGAGAGATAATTGAAATCTATTTATTTACAGGCCTAACTATGAAAAGAGTGCATTGTGGTAGTAATACTCTTTATAAAAAAGAAAGCAAGTGCTTTAAAACGCCTTTGTTGCTTTGTTAAATCTCTAACACTTTTGCTCCATCAACATCAGCCTCTTCATTTGGACATTCTTAGTTTCCTGTCAAGTGAGACGAGTTCTGAGAGTATCTTTAAATCCTATTATTCCCTAATAGTCACACCCTGTGTAAATCGGCTCATTGGTCTTTCTCAATGAGCAGATACTACCAAAGGCAACAGCAACTATTGTTTGTCTAAAGATCAAGTAATACCCCTTATGTATTGCTCATTACACCACGCAAGATTAGGCACGGTGGACTGATCATCTGCCTGTCTTCATTTCTTGTGATTGAGAGTTTTTCCCAGCTCCAAGGAGCTGGGTCCTAACACTGCTAAGGCTATAAGGGATAACAAAGGGATAAGGATAATAAAATGAAACAATTTCCCAATAGTCAGTTTGATCACAAAGATTTGACTAGAACTTAACAAACCGTTGATATTTTCTCATGTTAACCTGTTTGCCAGAAAGTTGTTGCTGCTTCGTTACTTCAACTTCTTAATTTTTGCTTATTAACATTATTTCTGTTCCATGCTAGATTGTTACCCTGAGAGAAAAGCCTTTTGTAGAGGTGACGCCTTTGCCCAAGGATGGTGTGTGTAGGCCTGTTGCCCCAGCAGAAAATGCTTTTCCCTGTAACAACGGGACTAGAAGTAAGATTCTTCTTGTTGGTAACATAAATAGAAATATTTCATTCAGATCTATTGTGGTTTTGTGGTTGTTAATCTTTGTTTTTTAAATCATCACTGAAGAATTTGTTTTTGATTTGGAAGGCCGCCTCTTTCTTTCACTTTTTTTTATGTTCTTTTTTTTTTTTTTACTTTCTCAGTTTTTGTTTTTTCTTTAACTTATTTTCAACATTTAAAAAAGCTGTCACCCTCACTCCAATCTGATTAGTAAGTTCTTTCAAAGAGGTCACGATCACATCAATGCCTTATCATCTCATGAAGATTGTTCCATGAAAGTTTTCATGATTTCTCCTGGTTGTTTGGACAGAGTACTGCTGCATGGGTTATTGCATGGATATGTTGGCAAAGATTCAAGAGATTGTCAATTTCACATTCACTCTTCACCTCAGTAGAGATGGACTTTTTGGATCTCTTGAAAGGGTATGTCTTGTTGATGTTTTACATTCTTCTTACTTTTCTTTACACTTATTAACTTAAGATTATTTGATTATTTTATTATCTCTTTTCCTAGTAGGTATATTTATTCTGATAAAGTTGTGAAAAATTACAGATTTAAAGAAAAAAAAAAGAAAAAAATTATTGTACTTTTTCTTCCTACAAAATTGTTTGACTAATTTTGTCTCTTTTGAAACAAAATATAAAAGTTAAAGTTATGATGTTGTGTCTATAAATTTGGAGTCATAAAATGCTGTTTTACACTACCATTTATTTATATTTTTGACCTATGTAATCCTCAGCCTTTTATGAAAAGGATTAATGTATTTTATATGAATATATTATTTCAGCACAATAGCTCTGACAAAAAGAAGTTTTGGAACGGCATGATGGGAGAGATCATGTCCAATAACGCTGACCTTATTGTGGCCCCCATGACCATAAATCCTGAACGGGCAAATGCCATCGACTTCACCAAACCTTTCAAATACCAAGGCCTGAACATTCTTGTCAAGAAGGTTTGGCCAGATATATACATATTTTATTTTGTTTTTTTCATTATTCTTTTTCAGAATAGTTTCAGGGTTGGCTTCTTAGAATATTTTTTTTTTTTTTTTTTTAGCAAAGTTTTTCATTGTATTGTGATTGTTTACCTGTTTTGAATACCATTTTGTTCTATGTAAGCATCGCATGACATATGAAATAAACAGTAATTCTTTTTCTCTCAAAATGTGAAGTGTGGGGCAAAGTTTGCCACAGTAAGAAAATTGTCTTAATGCTTTTTATGAGCAAATAAAGTTCTGAAATATATTGTGAACTCCCTGTCATGAGATAGTGATGTTTCAATCAGGCTTTTTCGTTTTTAAATTAAGTCAACTTTGAATTGTCATACCAACAAAGCTTTATTTTAGAATCAGTGAATCTTTTTTGATGGTTCTAAGTTGGTCATGTACAAAAGACAAACAAACCGAGCAAAAACCCAACAAAATGACCATTAACCAATTTCTTTATTGCAATTTTTATAATTTATTCTCATTTAGACTCAGAAAGACTCCAGCCTTGCGTCATTTCTTCAGCCGTTCCAAGACACGCTGTGGATCCTTGTAGGGTTGTCTGTGCATGTGGTGGCGCTAGTGCTCTATCTGTTGGACAGATTCTCTCCCTTTGGCCGCTTCAAGTTGGCAAAATCGGATGACACAGAGGAAGACGCTTTGAATTTGTCCAGCGCTATGTGGTTTTCTTGGGGCGTACTTCTGAACAGCGGAATTGGAGAAGGTACAAATAATATGTAATAACCGGATTATTTTTTTAATTTTTTTTTTTATCTACCCTCTCACTTTAGATCTTAAATGATAATTTGTGTTGCTGTTTTAATTTTCTTAACTTTTCCTCTGTCAAAAGAATTTCCTTGAAATGATTTACTTGATATTAACAATGATAATGATAATCTAGACAGAAGCACTGTGTGCATTACACAAAAACAGACATGAATACATATTTTTATAAATCTGTGGGAAATTCGACCAAACATCTTCTCAAATAAGCTGGGAGCCTTTTGTTTCATGCAAGTTTTGTGATTTAGTATCAAAAGCCAATCTTTTCTACAAAGCAATGGTGGCTAAAAATAAGTTCAACAAGTTCTTTTTTTTTTTTTACAACTATTGGGCGTATGTGGCAGAGAGGTACGGTGCTCGCCTCTCAAGTGAAAGGTCCGGGTTCGAATCCCATGAACGGCGAAA
>JBCIKM010477302.1:0-10225 GCA_039654465.1 Melibe viridis | reverse complement strand
GAGAGAGAGAGAGAGAGAGAGAGAGAGAGAGAGAGAGAGAGAGAGAGAGAGAGAGAGAGAGAGAGAGAGAAGGGAGAGAGAAAGAGAGAAAAACAGAAAAACACCCAGAAGGGGCACTACTTATTTTTCAACAATGAACCATTATTGCACTCACATCAATTGCAAGTTTGGAGTAACTGTTTACGCTTTCATTTGTTGTCTTCAGCACTCGATTCAACATGTCTTTCAATTTGTCCTGAAGAAAAAAAAAAGAAGACAGAAGTTAATGAATAAATCTACTCAGAGGTGACGTTTTGCTCTCCTGAAAATGATCCATATAAAAACTGGGTGGATAACTAGGACAGGATTTATTTCTGCATAGACCATGTTGTTTTTTCTCCTTGTGTGTAGAAAAAAATAAAAAAGCTGGATGTTTTTTTTAACACAATCCTCATTCAAGCAACACTCATTAGTATTAAGTATTAAATTATCTACAATGCCAAAACTATAGAATACAATAGTCTCAAGCAACATGGCCGCACTGTTTTTAACTGTGAACACTGGAAAAACCTCCAAGGTATTTTGGGAAGATTCATATTAATTTTTTTCTTTCGTTGAGTGAAGTCTTTCAATGAGCAACTTATCACACAGAAAAAAAGAAGAAATTTCTTCTCCCCACAGTAGGAAAATAGGTCTGGATTTCACAAATTTCTACTAAAAGAAATAAAATAGGAAAGGAGATGAGAGTAATTAAGTGTTAGTTCAGGGTAAGCAATCTTTCACAACTTCAGGTTTTGAAGAAATCAAAGAGCCAATATGTCATCTATGCTTTTTCATCTATATTTCAGCTCAATATTCAATGTGGTATACAATAGATTTGGTGAGGTCATATTAGGTATAATGTGGCCACCTTCCACTGGAATATTTATGGCACGGCAAATGTGGGACAATCCCTTGGTTTCGACAATGTTTGGCTAAAAAAAATAAAAATAAAATGACCCGTCTGCCTCCAAACACAAAAGTGCTGTGGCCTAGGCACCCACGAGAGGATAGATTATTCATCGAGCTTACACCCGATGCCCCTTGAGATGGTTTGGACCCTTCAGGAAGTGAGTCAACCACCTTCCCAACTGAGCTACTAGGACACTTGTTAAGCTAGTAATAACGATCCAAGAACAACTAGTTGTCCAAACCTGTGATGCAGTCAACTTTTCCACTTCTGACATGAGTTCCACAAAGTCCTCATCAAAGGCTTCCACACTGTAGTCAAAGCCTTCTTGCTGACCTCGGACACTCTGTTCATAGTCAGCACTGAGACGCTGTAGCTGGGAGACGTGATACAGAGATATATTTAAATGAGCATATTAATGATATGTGTACATGGGCATACAGCAAAGACAAACATGTATACCATAATGCTGCATGTTGGAGGTGCAGTGCATGTGAAGAGAGTCGCAAAAAGGAGAGGGAGGGGGTGGTGCGGGCAACACAGGCTCCAGTGTTATATAAAAAAAAAGAAAGAAGAAGTTACTTTCGTTTGAGAGTTTAAAAATCCTCTGAACTGAATTCAATTACTACGAGAAACTACTACTGAACTGACTGCATTTTCCACCTGGTTGCATGTTGGGCAATAAGACAAAAAAATGTTCTAAGCTCAATTTAACAAGTGCAATCTTTGATACAACTGAAAACACCTTGTTAATGTTTTGATAAAAAATATAAGGATAAATACCATAGTAAGTTATATTCACTGAGTTTGTTCAAACATGTTGACATTATGAAGTGTAGTTAAATGTTAAGATCTTTCTCACCTCTTTAGCAAACTTCAGCTCTGAACTGAGCCTGGCTCTTTCCAAAACGGAGCATTTCCCTTCTAAACATTTCACAAGGCCCTCTAATTCGCCACATTTTGCCGTCATCTGTTCAATCTGAGATTCCAAATTCAAAACTTTGTCCTTTTTTTCCTCCAGCAGCCCTTCCAGTTCAGTGACAGTCCTAGTCTCTTCCTCCTCCCGAACGACGGGGCAAAAAGTTTTCACAGTCGGATCTTCTCTCCCTCCAAGTTGATGCCGTTCATCCTGCTGGGGTTCACTATTTTGGCCAGATGTGTTCGTCCTGTCACCACTGAGATTAACTAGTTTGGTGGAAAACTGTGACTGTAGCTCATTATCACTTGTGGGTGGTTTGTAATTGTTAGAATGCTCCGTGCCTGATCTACGTTCTTTGTTGTTGTGAGCATGTCCCGCCAACCAGATAACCTTCTTCTGCATTTCCAGCATCTGAGCCTCCAAACTTTTAATCTCCTCTTGCATTTGGAGTGAGCGTCTTTTCAGGGCTCTTCCCTGTTAAAGGTAAATACAAAATTATTCAGATGACTATGAACACCAATCAGTAGTAAGGATAAAAAACCATTGACAGCAACACTCAAGTTTAATTATTACACCAATGCTTCCAAGATCTTTGATTCAAGACAAGACAAGAGACAAAAATCACTTCATAATCATGAAAACATGCGTGAATTCCATTGTAAAATTATCTCTTCATATCAATATGCTCAAGGGAGAGTGGGAAAGAGAGGAGAGATAGAGAATGTACTCAAGCAAAGGATAAAAAAAGAGATTGAAAGAGAGCGAGAAAAAAAAAAGGAGAGAGAATATAGTCTTTTGTGAACATCCCCAAGGAGAAGAAGGACAATTCAAACAAAAAAATTGTGAGAATGATGTAAAACATACCCCATTTATTTGTGGTGAAGGAGACACGGCAAAGCCATTTCCAGATCTTGCACTCATAGGTTGTTTCTGTAATGCAGTGTTTGCCATTTCCTTTGGCAAGACTTCAGCTCTGACTGGGTCGTGTTTGGGTGTGGTGGTCTGAAAAGGCTGACAACAATCTTTTCCTTCCACAACCTGTGATGAGGATTCATGACCCTGTGGTACTGTAGCCTCAGCTTCTTCTCCTCCTTTCTCTGCATTTTCATGAGTGGCAGTGAACGTCCCCCCTTCTTCCTGCAAAGGCCCAGGGACCAATAATTTATCAAAGCTTGGTTCAACTTTGCATGTATCTGTATCTAATGGCGCTTTGGAGAGTTCTGACTCAATACCAGTCGAGGAAGTGCTCTTTACATTTTCTGTGATTATTTTTGAATCTTCAGCCGTGAGTGATGCAAAACTTGTATCTTTACATAGTTCTAATTCTTCATTGGCTGCTGATTCATGATTCATCCCAACCTCTGAGAGATCAGATGTCATATCTGTTTTTGGTCCATCCTTTACCTCCAATCCACATATTTCCAAATGTTCAGTCATTTCTTCCTTATTCTTATCTACTTCATATTTCTCAATGTTCTCAACACATTTTCCACTTTGAGAATGCAGTGAATCCTCAGCTTCTGACAATTGGGCATACGTTAAAACTTCAGGAACACTAAGTAATCTTTCAGAAATCAGTCTTCTTTTATCAGGGACGTAAGTGTCTCTCAATGTTTCCATAACTCTAGATACTCTCTCAGAAAAAAGATGACTGGCAACCAACGGAGGAGTTCTATTTTCACTGTCTTTGGGACATGACCTTGACCCTTCAACTTTACAAGTATTCAACTTTATACCAGCATCTCTGCATGCAATAGGGGACGATAATGTGACCTCCTCACTCACATTGCTGATTTTGTTTTCATTTATAGACTTTTTCTCAGAGTGATCATGAAACGAGGCTTCGTTCTTTTCAAGTGATACAATTTCATTATGTTTGCTTCCATTTGACCTTGTCCCTACCAATCCTTTGCTGGCTTCATCATCCGATGACTGGTCCCTCAAAAATTGGTCAATAAAATTCGACATTTCAATGGTGCAGTCAAAGCTGTTCAGTTCTTCACAATCTTCCAAAAGAGAAGAGCCATGAGATTCTGAATCCTCAGATGCTGAATGCTCACCAAATCCACTTGCATCCTTTCCATCTGCTCGCAAAGATGGGTTCTGAATTATTAAACTCCCCACAGATAAATTGTTTTCATCTGAAATATTAGGACTCCCACCTTCTTCGATTGTAGGCAATGCGGAAATACACACCTTATCTCCCTCCAAATTTACATCTAGCGCAAGGTTCCCAACAAATGGGGGTTTTGATACCTCTGTTGGTGACACCTGATTTGAAAGCAGAGCATTCCTGACATGTTGTGTTGGACTCAGTTCATTTTTTGACAACTCAAGTGTAGCATCTGTCTCAGAAGGTGAGTCAAAGTTATGGTGGATGAGACCCATTTCACCTTCTATCAGTTCTTTCAATAAGGAATCCACCATAATTTCTATCTGACCATCCGTTGTATTCAAAGAAGCCACACACTCTTCCTCATCATTACTCCTCTTCCAATCTTCCTCAACCACTTCTCGACTAACCTCATAAGCCTCAGTAGAGTTTGGAAGTTCCCCATTCTCCATTTTTTTCATGTCAGATGTTTCATTCAAATGCAGACTACCACATGACTCAGAAATGAGTGTTGCTTCATTCTCTTGCTCTAAACTTCCCCTCAGGGTCTGCTTTTGACCAGGGCAAAAATTTTCAGAGCATTCCACGTAGCAGTGACTTGTATTATCGTCATCCTCAATATTTTGTGCCATGAGTTTTTCAGATGTTGCCACAACGGACAGCAACACTTTACTTTCAGGTCCATCATTAGCTCCATAGTCTGTGACCATAATTTCTTGAGTTGATAATGTCTCTAAAGTTCTATGGTCATCACCATAGGCTACATCTGCCTTTGTTGTAAGCAATTCATCAGAAGAGTCACTATTTATCCTAGGGAATCCTCCTTCCCCTTTATTAACTTCTTCCAAAGAGACAAGATCCTGCAAACAACCTGCAGATTCCAAACTGATGGCAGTAACCAGAGGTGTTTGATCTGACAAGTCAATGCCCATCATATTTTCTTGAAATGGTTTGTTATCCTGTAAACGGAGTGGAGAGGGAATTAATGGCTCCATTTCATGTGGTGAATGTAGAATTTTCTGCCTGAGCTGCTGCTGCTCACTCTTCTTGCCGGTTCCACTATGCATCTCATCTCCAATGAGCTTCCCAGAGTCCTGTGAGGGATTTAAAGGAGGAGGAGGTCCAGCAGAATTGAAGATCTCAACTGAACCCACGTGAGCATCCTCACAAGAAGCAGACATTTTGACAAAAGTCACCTTCGGCTCATCATCTCCATCCTGAAGTGGCAAAAAAATTTTGTTTACATTGATGACAGCACATTCTAAAATTCAGAAATAAAAAACCCCAAAACAAACAGTCAAACTTTCAATCTATCAATTATTTTGCTTGTTTGCTAACAGAGATAGAAGCACTGAAAAGTAAAAAATGGGGGGGAAAATGCATACTCAACTAGTCACTCCTTTCAGTAAATAGCACATAAAGAAGAGAATGAACGAAGCATTTTAATTCTAAAAGAGGGATCAAACTATTTGCACTCAGTATACATTTACACTCACTTTCTTTTTTAGTTTCAACAACTAAAAAACCTTAAAACAGAAAAGTAATGAAGATTAAACAAAAAGCAAATTTACACAGACCAACACACAAATAGTCATCGTAACAATTTGAAATAGAAAACGTGTCCCTTTACACATCTCTATTTTCACATTTACAGCAACTTAATAACTGAAGTTCCTCTCTTTGTTTTAAGAAAACAACAATTTGAGAGAGTAAATGCAGCAAAACTGTTACCTTAAAAAAATTAATTTTGTTGGATGCATTCTCTTGTCCAAATTCATCTTTTACCTCAAATCTGGTTCCGAAAAGAATACACCAATAAAAACACATGATTCATGCAGTCTTCAACACTAAAATCACTTAAAAGACCATGCACAAAAGTAACTGATCATGCTGCTGCTAACAATAAAATAAATGACAGAGCAGATTCTCGATGACTTTGAGCTGGAACTTGGAGCCTTCCTAAACAGACTGACTTTCAAGCCTTGGGGACAGAGGTCATGGACAAAATTCAGTGTTAGATTCACAATAATGAGGACAAATCACTGAATGAGGAATGATAATAATACGCTAGGCTTATTCACATATTGTTAGTGGTGATAGCTTAAGCTGGCAAATTGACTGAATCCAATGTTGTAAAACTACAAAAAATAAGAGGAAAACCTCTGCAAACTTGAAGAGGGAACTGTTGTCTTTGGGCATTCCTTAGAATGGCTTGACCAATGTAACCACATAGGATCAAATTGTCATATTTGCGGGGTCCACTCTAAGTCAAACTAACAAAGTAAGTTTTTAGATTAATTGGTTTTGGTGATTAAGCTGAAATGCCAGTATAAAGGAATCTCCATTTTTCTAATCCAATTATTTTCAATCAGCGCGGGCTGTTTAAAAACATATTTTCACATGATAGAGATCTTACAACAAACACCGTAGCTTTTAAAGATTTTCCCTTTGTAATTTTTTTTAAATTTTGATAAATAAGATTTAAAACATCCCTTTACCTCTGCTTGAAACTGTTTCCTGTGTTTCTAATCATTCCTGTGGACATTCTGCCAACTGCCCGAGAATGGCATCGGTTTTTCACATCCATCAAGGGAGTTCTTGCTGTCCTGGCATTCATCAGTTTCGGAGTATCCATTGAAAATGCTGGTAATTTCTGTCTATTCTCATCACCTTTCTGGGAAAAATAATAAAGTAAAGCTTAGCAATAGTGTTAGGGTACATCATAAAGAAATTTTATATAAAAATCAATGACAGATATAAAAAAATCATAAGATCATCCATCACATAAAATTTAGATAAAAAATCTAAAAGAAATATAATAGTGCTATTCAAAAGGCGAAAAAGAAGACAAAAAAAAGCACAAACACACAAATTAGGCAGCATAATTTTCATCTGTATCACTCACTAGTTAATATCTTTTTAGCAGCAGTGTTAGTGTGCTGGCATTTTGCGGTTGCGACCAGAGTGATACAGGTTCAACCCTCAGTTAGCTTCCAAATTTATCTTTTTTTTTTTTACAATTCGATTATCAAATGTATCTTGCATATTTTCTGAAAAAAAATGTGTGGGTGATCGTTGCACACCAATAGATGGAAATATATACATGCACACACGCTCTCTCTCTCTCACTCGACATGAGATTTCAAGATAGCGGACACGACTCAGGCCAGCACGACTGAGCACAACTGGTGTGACATCACACAATAGCATTTGCAAAAAATTTGATGTGAGTACTCCCCTCATTATATATATTTCTTTCTCTTTGATCTATCATCTTTACTCGACTTGTCTATTTTTTGTTTCTTCAATTGTACGAATAACCATGTCCAATTCTTATCACAATACGCCAAGTGCTCAGCCAATCGGTTAAAAGCTTTTAAAAAGTGATATTTTACCATATATTTTGTGAGAAAACACTTGAATAGTGATAGATTTTCACTTTCTCTTGTTGAAAACTATCCTTTAGATGAATTTGTTAGACCGGAAAAGGGTGCTAAATAAGAACAGCTCTGCTAATTTTATTCTGACTTGGAATCAAAAACACACATGCATACACTGCGATTTCTCACGACTAACAACTAAGCAGATAGCCTATCATTGGCTCCATAATTTCTTATTCAGTGTAATATACATTTCATCATTTGTACCTAGATCTTGTTCTTTGGAAAATGTTTATAAAAATGAGAGTAAACGAGTTAAAAATAGGTCACGCATTAATTACTAAGCTTCAAAAGCAAATAATTTTTACATCGTTAAGATGAAACAAAAGCAAAAAAAAAAGACACAAAAGTTCCACTTTTGAGTAGAATTGATTCCCCAAGATAATCAAATTGTGTGACATAGTGGAAAAGTGTAGATAAACATCGACAAAGGAGGCTTACCAAAGTGGGAACGTTTGTATCACTTTCATTCATCATGATAAAATGCAACTGGACACAGGCAGTTTTTACGTAAGCATCAAGTGGTAGGACATTGATTATCTCGAAAACAACCAGAAAGCTTTGAACAGCAATACAAATTAGAGCGTGAGCCGGGTTCTCATGCAAAAATATTTCTTTGAAATTCCCGTTTCCTTGTTGACAACAACTCAGCTCAGACTCTGATTGGTCATTGAATCATTGAGTAGAGTGACGGTCAAGCGTGTACATATACTTTTTTTTTGTTTTTTGTTTGTTTGTTTGTTTGTTTGTTTTGTTTTGCTTCCCAACTCGACAAGAACAAGGAAAAAAATAATAAAAACAACAAACCACCCCCCCAAAAAATAACACTAACAACAAAAAACAAAAGCAAAAAAACCCTCCCAAACAACAGCAAACAAGAAAACAGCAAAAAGGCCAATAAAAAGAATTAGAAAAAAAAAACCAACAACAACAACAAACCAATTCCTCAAAACGTCGAAAACGAAACTTTCAAGCAAAAATGTTAAGTTGATCATATGGAAGTAATACGAATGAATAGTAGATGGAAGTAGACTGGACGCGTTCTTTGAACGGAATCTGATGGATATGCAAGCGAGAATTCCAATGCTCCAGAGCGTAGAAGAAAGAGGGGAAAGCCCAAATACATGAAGAGGAATGGGCTTGTCCTGAATGAGAACTGATAAGTTGGCGAAGGATAGAAAGCTGTGGAGAGACCTTGCTGTTGTCCTTAACAATAGTGCCGTATATGAATAGTCAAAGATAAGTTGGGACTTGGAATAACTATATGTCATGCAAAAAGTGAGTAAATGGCTGAAACATTTTCCAAATATTTTTGTGACGAGATTGACAAAATAAGAAATGGTTTTTATGGTGTCTACTATCCATATGAGGATGAATATTTCACTGGCAGCTCCAAATTGCTATGTTTTCAACATGTCTCAGAATTGTTTGTGATATCAATGATTCTTAGCGCTCCATGAGTTGGATCCGTTGCCATCCTCGCTGCTGACAGCTACGTTTGATAAGACTCTCCCAGTCATAGCAAAGATCATTAATACATCTCTGACCACCGGTGTTGTGCCTGGTTGTTTTAAATATGCCCTTTTGAAAAAGTCAAAACTAGACCCAGTTGAGCTAAAGAAAAAAAAAAAAAAAAGCAAAGAAGGAACGGTACAACAACAGACCTGCTTCGAATTTACCTTTTCCCCCAACAAAATTATCGGAAAAAAAATTAATACTATCACAACTAAAAATCATCGTGAAGAAAATGATCTTAGTGAACCCTTGCAGTCAACCTATCATGAAAATCATAGTAATGAATCTGCCTCTCTAAAAGTAATGATCGGTCTTCTTTTAAATGCTGACAAAAATAGTATAGTCTTCTTTGTTGTCTAGATCTATCAGCTGCTTTTGATACCATTGACCACGACATGCTTTTGCCGAGGCTTCGGTCGTTTTTAGGCGTCGTGAACAAAGCCCTTGACTGGTTTCGGTCTTGTCTTACAGACCGCAGTCAGTTTGTCGTGGTCAATGGTGTAAAATCCTTCAATGTTGCTACATGTTGGCGTCCTGAGGAAACATAAATCTGATTCGGCCACATCCATGTTCAACGAATTGCTTTGGCTCCCTTTTTACAACACGCAACTATACCAAATTTGCTTTGTCGTTTTGAAATGCTTAAAAGGCCAGTTTCCAAATTACCTGTCTAATCTGTTAGTGTTATGTAACCCCGGGTTCCTTACAACACGGTTACACGATATATATTCCGGTAAGATGACTCCTATCTTCCCACGCTTGAGGTCGTATGCTGATGCCATTTGGAGGCTTCCGTTTGACCTCCGCAAGTCCCTGTTGAGCACGATTGGCAATGTCGTTCTTTTATTGCAATATGATAATAAACTGTTGTATCTGTCAGCATGTCAGGCAGCATTGATGCAACTAGATCTTCTTCTTCTTCTTCTTCTCCTCCTCCTCCTCCTCCTCCTCCTCCTCCTCCTCCTCTTCTTCTTCTTCTTCTTCGATGATGGATTGATGCACTGCGTGTGTGTGTGTGTGTGCGTGCGCGCGCGTGTATGTGTGTGTGTTTTTGTGTGTGTCTATGTATGAGTGTGTGTGTGTGTGTGTGTGTGTGTGTGTGTGTGTGTGTGTGTGTGTCTGTGCGCGCGCGCGCGTGTGTATATGTGTATGACTCTCTGTCTGAGCGGGGGTAGGGATGAGAGTCGAGAGGGGGTGTCTTTGGAGTGCTCATTTGTAAAAATGAGTGCGATCGTGTGTGCATGTATGTGTGTGTGTGTGTGTGTGTGTGTGTGTGTGTGTGTGTGTGTGTGTGTGTGTGTGTGTGTGTG
>JBCIKM010477192.1:0-10226 GCA_039654465.1 Melibe viridis | reverse complement strand
TATTATTATTATTATTATTATTATTATTATTATTATTATTATTATTATTATTATTATTATTATTATTATTTTTATTCGAGTATCATCTCTTTCTAGTGCCAGCTCCTACTTAATGCTTCAACGATTATCACGAAAGCTTCGAATTGTGCAATAAATAAACAAGCTGCTCTAAACTTCTTAGAAATCAATAACCACATTCAAATACAAACAATTATCTATTGTTTATGGATCAGTCACAAAATAAATAAATAAACAAACAAACAATATATTTTTATGCTGCAGATCTATTTATTCATCTTGTTTCTGAGTGTATCCCAAAATGAGAAACTGCAATTGCATTACTGTTAATAATTTTTTTTTTCTTGGAAGTTCTATATAATACATCTTTTTTTCTTTTCTTTTTTTTTGTCTTTTAAGACAGTAGCCCGGAGAAATGACATCGAGTTGTAACAGTACGTCATGCTTCCAAACGTTTGCCACCCCAGACGCCATTCGGGACGGGCTGATCAGTCCAGAGGTGATGCGTCACATCAAGCTTGTTCTCCAGGTGGCGCTCTTTATCATCACTTCCTCGCTGGGTATCGTATCCAATATCGTCAACGTCATCGTCTACTGGAAACAAGGAATTAAAGACAGCATTACTGTTGGACTCTTCGCCTTGTCAGTCTCCGATTTCTTCGTGGTTTTTTTTCCCCTCTTCATGGCAGCCGCCACTCTGGTTGATCACTTACACCCAGGGTTGCCAATAGCTTTCGGGCCAATAACAGCAGCAACATTCGTGTTTACCCGTAACATGTTCTTTAACATTTCTTCTACGTTGACTGCATTTTTGTCAGTTGAAAGATGCTTATGCGTTATCCGGCCACTTAAAGTAAAGGTTATTTTTACACGCAAGAGAACGATAATTGTGACGATTGCAATATTTTCATTTTTTGTTCTCGGCTGGATTCCGAAATTTTACGCACAGCAGATACGTTGGCAAAAACCTGGAGGGGAGAATTCTTCCAGCATTCTGACGATTTGGTTCCATCCTGCCTTTGACAGCATTGAAGCTTATCACAACAGCGTGATGACTATATTCATTCCAACAGCAACACAAGTGGTTGTAACTTGTACCGCAGTGTTAATGATAAATGGGTTACGGAAAGCTTCCAAATTCAGGCAAACAGCCACAAACAAGACAAGCAGCCAAGAAAACACCTCTGACGGAAAAATGGATCCAGGAGGCAAAGACAAAACCGTCAACCCAGAGAAGTATGATAAAGACAAAGATAAACGGGCGTTACTGGAGAACCGTGACGCTCGATTGGTCAAGACTATGGTGATTCTGGTGATACTGATGTCCTTTGCCAACATCCCGTACATCACGGTGGAGTATACCCAGCTGTTCATACCCGAACTGAGAGGAGGGAGGCGATACTGGAATCTCTTCCGCATACTCTTCAGTGTCGTCATTTTGCTGGGATCAATCAACGCATCCATCAATGCTCTGGTATATTACACGATAGGATCCAAGTATCGACAAATGGTGGACGATTTGTTCAAGTGTCGCAAACCTTGACACAACATCCAATGGAAACCTGATCGACGTTTGTAGTTTCATGGCTGTGGGGTGCCAAAACATTCAATGGTGGCAGCGATGCGCTCATTACCTGATTCTGATCAAACCATCATGATATGATTTGCGTAATAAACCGGGTACTCATATCCACATTGGTTTTTGTTTTGTTTTGTTCTTGTTTGTTTGTTTGTTTGTTTGTGTGCGTGTGCATGTGTGTGTGGTTTTGTTGTTGTTGTTGTTGTTGTTGTTGTTATTGTTGTTGCTTTGTGGTTGTTGTTTTCGGGTTTGTTTTTTTATTTAACAGAGCGACTTCCAACTTTTCAAGTTGCAGTATGCATGTCTCTGTTGCTGGTTTAAAAGCACTCGTCACAGGAGTCTCGCAGAGAAGCCCAGATTGGAAAGCAAGAAGAAAAAAAAATCAGGTAAGATAGAAAACAAGTACGAAACATAAACAGCGGAGGGACCATTTAGGACCTCTATAATACTCAAACTAAAACAAAACAACATCATTCAACACACTTAAGTCACAAAGGTTGATTACATGACGTGACGTATCATCCTATAGCTATCAGTGTAAAGAATAACGATGAGCATCTCCTATGTAAGCACTGTAGTCCAGGAAGGACCAGGATCTGTAAACTATTGCAGCGATGAAAATACTAAAAAGGAAGATATGGGGTATGACCACGGAAACGCAGACAAGACAACAACAAAAATATCCACTGGACTGAACAGTAACTTTAGCTCAAAAACTGCCGTTAATGCCTTCCGGAACGAAGTGCAAAGACAAAGTCCCTTCACCCCTCCGTCTCGTGACAATTTCTGAATTGTTCTCCAGGACAACCCCCAACACACACACGCATACAAAAACATACACACACACGCGCACATATATGCACACACACACACACACACACACACACACACACACACACACACACACACACACACACACACACACAGCCAAGGCAAGGCAAGTCAATTAAACGATATTCACCAGAGTATTTGCTTTGTGCAAAGATGATTAAATGAGTGTTTGACATGGATCTTACATATAGAAAGCAAGTGAAGAAGGATCAGATTAAAGACAGCATGTAAGAGACCACATTAAATCGACTCCTTTGGTTCATCACTTCACCACAATTTCTCCTCATATTGTTGGAAACACAGTAGAGCAGGTTTATAAAAAACACTTTTATGAAGAATTGATGGTTGCAAAGAACAGATTTTTAAACACCTTTTAATGAGGGAATAATGCATAAATCCTAACTGATAACCACTGATACTGATACAGAACATTTACTTGGAATGTCCAAAGCTGTCTCTTATACAGCGGTTGCTGTCTAAGAGCACTGTCCTCGGCAGATCGAAAAATCGTGCTCTTAGGCGATTCATGCTCTTAGGTGGATTGGTGGATTGCAAAAAAGATAATCCCAAAGTAGGCATTATAAAATGTCCGATGCCAGGCAAGACAATTGAACAACAGACCTGCCAACTGTCCCGAATTTTTCAGGACTGTCCGGATTTGATATTTTGGGTTTTATCATTAAAAAATAAAATAATGATACTAAAAAAAAAAAAAACAACAAATTATCAACTGATAAGTGCATTGTCTTGTTTGCTTTAAGCGGGGGTACATTAACAATGTGTATATTTTTATATATAGTAGGTTTTTTTTAAACGAATTCAATTGGATTCATTCACAACTTTGTACTGCCTACGGGTGAAGTGTCCCTATTTGGGTTTTCAAAAAGTAGGCAGGTCTGGAACAATATTCATCAGCGTATTTGCTTAGTGGAAAGATGACTGACTAAATGAATGTTTGGCATGGCCAGCTTAGTTTCCGGACACCAATGTGACTGGGTGACTGCAACCAATCCCCATCAAATTTCTCTTGTCAGTCATCAGTCATCACACAACGAGACAGAGAAACTTTCTCTTTTCATCAATAACAACAAAGATAACTATCCCTTTCCCCCCTCACTAATTACATAGACAATATGAATGATCTTTGCAGTATGTAAAACTGTGGAGACTAGAAGAA
The DNA here is from genome assembly GCA_039654465.1 of Melibe viridis. Classification (NCBI taxonomy): domain Eukaryota; kingdom Metazoa; phylum Mollusca; class Gastropoda; order Nudibranchia; family Dendronotidae; genus Melibe; species Melibe viridis. The sequence goes on along the minus strand of JBCIKM010477192.1, from coordinate 6,621 downwards.
TCACACTGGCCAAGCAAAGAGGAGTGGTGGCTATGGTTGCTTGTGAAAGGGTCTTCTATTGTTTTTAATTTCTGGCCCACACACACCGTGACTGTAGTCCAGCGTAGAGCTCTCGGACAGCACACACCACCCCCCCCCCCCTACCCCTTCAAATATACACGATAGACCCAGGTGGTCGTGATGCTGAGTGGGAAAAACTCGTACCATTTTGTGGGAGGTAAAGTATGGCATTGAAGGTTCTAGTAGCCACTTATCCGTGTAAAATTGTGCTCTTAGACAATATTGGGTGTGTTGGTACATGCTCTTACAGGGTGAATGTATATAGAAAAAATTCTGTTTCCTGGGAACCCCATGTTCATAGGCGGATCATGTGGTTCGGCGCCGTGCTCTTAGACAGCGACTACTGTACCAGTGTTCTACTGTATTAAGCTTTGGAAGCCCCATTTTTGTTGGTAATTTATAGATTCACCATTACAAATATCTCTAAGAAAAAAAATCAGGTCTTCTAGCTCAGTTCTATACTTGTTTATTATTATTTTTTTTTTTAAATTATGATACTATGTGGTCGCCTTTTTTCTTCAGAAATGTGGTCAAATCATTTTATACATCTGGTTTGCTGTTTGACACTCTTACCCAATTTGGAGATCTCAGTGAAGAAGTAAGCATTTTTTAAAAAACGTTTGATCATTCACCAACACCAGTTTTCCTCCTATCACCAGAGGTCTTGTTTTTAACATTGTTTGTTTGTTTTTTCATCTGTTACATACTGCTACTTTAAACCATCATTCACATTCACCTTTTTCAGTAATTTTTTGAAAATGCTCTATTTTGAATAAGGCAAAAAAAAAAAAAAAGAAGAAGAAAAAAAAGAGGTCAAAAGTCAAGAAAATCTACAACTGCAACTGAGATGATATTTTTTTCTTTAAATTTCAGTACACTAGTAAGTGTAGTTATTGCATTTCCTTGCTCTACAGAAAGTTTGTCCTTTTTAAAGATCTTCCATTAAATTTTGTGATTATTGAATGAAAGGACACATCGACAATTATGCTCAGTCTCACTGAGTCAATCGATATAATTGAAGGTGAAGAAGAAGAAAATTGAATTTACCTAATTGCTGACACCAGTTGTGAAAATAAGAATGTTGTATAGTCATTATTGAAAATGAAGTTCCCTTAAAAATGTTTTCTGAACAGAGGAGGAAATGAGAGCTACTCCCCTTCTATGATTTCATAAGGAAAGAAAAAAACACTTCGCCAACAAGAATTTTGTATAAAATTAAGAGACTTAGTTGTAAAATAGTTGAGTAAATGAACCGATATGCAGTATTTGTTTTTTATTTACATTTTGAACTGGTGATATTTGTTTCAAGTAACTGTTTTGTTTTTGCATCATCTTTGGATCATTTCACAGATGTGTAATTTTAATTTAAAAAAAAATGAAACTTGATTCTTTTTTCGTTCACAGGTGGAATCCACTAAAAAGTATGCCAAGTGGAAAGCAGCGTACCTGCATAAATGTTTGAAGAATGGGGAGACTCCCATACCTGGGCCAGTGCCTGATGACGGTGAAGAAGAAGGTAGTACCAGATGGAACCAGTTGTTGATTTCATTACATATACCTCATTGCTCTCAACCGTAGTGGGATGAATGAATTTCCAAATTTTCTCTCAGGGAGGTGGAAAAGGCAATACAATCTTCATGAACTATACAGTTCCTCTTCCTACAAACAAACTGGGAGATTCCTGATCAGTTTCTTGCTATTTTGTTTTTTTACCAACAAAAAAACCCTGTGTTCTTCTCAGCATTTACAAATCTCGTAGAATCCTTGTGCAAACAAACCGCCATGCTGGTTCTGGTGGTTTGGTGGTTATCTTAACCTATCCTCCAGTCTCTGTTTGGTCTGCTTGAGTGTACTTGGGCTTGAGTTTGTTTGCGGGGGAACTTACACTTTATATTGTAATTATTCTACCTCCAACTAAATATTTGTTTGTCTTTATATGTATATTTCAATTTTGAGGGACTGATTGATTTTTCAACAACAAAAATATACACATGTAAAGAGATTTGGTATTGTTAAGGCCTTAGACAATGTGATAAGGGCCATATAATACTTATAATAAGTGTACATATTTAATTTAGTATTTGTTTAAAAAATACATTAAAAACTTTCGGGGAAAAAAAGTTTGAGAGAATGAAAGTTATATTAAAAATATGCATTCACTAAAAACTTAAACTCATGACCTGTAAATCCCTCTCAAACCTCCTGTAGCCTTTATATATCTGTGCGAAAATTTTAATTTCAATTTCTACTTTCCCTCAGATGGGGAAGAACCAGGGGCGGCAGGATATGCCAGCCCTCCCCAGCCTCCGTCCAACATGAATCTGGCCCCCGAGTCATCCCCTCACCTCCACCCCGTGGTGCCAGGTGCCCATGCCCCGCCCAGCACACCTCAAGACTTCCCAGCGGCCGTAGGACAGCAGCCCGCCCCACGGAGTAGCCCTAAACCCACCCCGAGGAATATGCCCCCGCCTGCAGCCGTTGACGACTGGGCTCCTCCACCTAATCCATGTGAGTAGTTAGTATAAAGAGTGGGTCAGTCAGTGGATATAGGGAGGAGAAAACACAAGATTGTTGGGTTTTATTTTTACTCAGATTAATTCTGGGGTTTTTGTTTTGGTTGTTGGTTTGTTTGTTTAAATTTTGAAACAGGAGACCCCACAAAGAACTTACCTCAATCAAAGTTTTAGTCTGTTTATGACATTACAAAGAAAAATGTCCTATAGTTTTAAGTAAACCAGATCGAATTGTTATTTCTTTCATTCATTTTATCTCTCTTTAAAAAAAAAAATAAAAAAATTTCCCCTCCTGTTCTCAAATAAACCAAGTCTTTTCTTTTTATTTAATTTGTTTTGTTTTAAAATTTGATTTTCTTTACCAGTTTTATGCAATTTAAAAGTTTCAAATGAATTATTTGAAGAAATAGTAATACATAATATTTTGAATAATGACTACTGCTCTGACCTTCGATTGGTAGATTTTGAAGAACAAAGTTTCATGTTTTTCTGAATTTATTTATTTATTCATTTATTCATTTTTCTTGTTCATTATGTCTGGAATCAATATAGAAATGCTTTTTTTTTAAAGGTAACAAAAGAATGAGTATTCCTTTTTTTTTTTTTTCAGATGGTGTTGAACTGACAGCTTTACAATACCAGAAGGGAATGAAGTATTGTAAGTTTGCCATATCTGCCATGCAGTACGAGGATTCCTCTACAGCCATCGACAACCTCAAAAAGGCTCTCAAGCTTCTCTCCACAGGCCAAGATGAATAATGAAAAAAGGGTTATTTGTCTGTTGTAGAATGGATGTAGTAGTGTATCATGGTCATCTCCGAGAAGTATCAACCCACATCAAAGTCATTAGGAAGGACAGTCCCATGCCTTTCACACTCCCTTGTCTCACATTCTCATAGCTTCGGTGTAAAGGCACAGGGGCAACATACAATTTCATTGTCGTCTCAGCAAGAACAAAACTCAGTACTTTGTTCATGAATCAACTGTTGAAGACATTTACTTCACCACTGTCCCTGGTGGGCTCTACTTCTGTTTCTTTTCTTTTTTTTTTTTTAACTAGAACTGTCATCTTACTTTTTCTGGCACTCTCCCAAGTGCCCTCTTTCACATAATAACCCACTCACACTGCAAATTTATGTTCTACAGATAGTCTGGGCTCTGCCTGCTGTGCCTTTTTGTGTTTGTAAATCTGCTCATTTTTATCAGAGAGGATATTTGTTTCCTTGTTTATCATCTCCTTGTGAAATGCCTGTGAGAGATAATGATTTCCCCCCCCCCCCCCTGTAAATCATCTCTTGCAGGATCAAAGCCAGCCTACTCTTTTTAACTAATCTATCATCTTGCTTACCTCTTGGGCGCCTCTATGACCTTATTTTGTAGTTGTGCCTTAAAAACAACAACAAATAAAGTCATTAGGAGCAATAAGAAATATTTTGTACAACAAGTGAGACAACACCAACTAAATAATGTACGTGACGCAAGCCAGAGTCAGACTTAACACATCTTCTTTTCGATACTCCTGAATTTTGCTGTTTTATCTGTGTTTTTAGGATGCCTCAGCACTCGTGGGTCATAGAGGGTATGTTGTTGGGTTTTTTTTTTTCATTTCATGGAGGAGATACTTTTAAAATTGTTTTTTTGTTGGTTTTTTTTCTCTTTTTGGCACTTGAAATTAACATGAAGAAGTAAGTTTAAGGTATCTTTAACAACTGGTCTTGATGTAGCCAAGAGTGTTGTCAGAGAATCAGAAGTTTGATGTACATAGTTATAGTATTCTGATAGAGAGACAGAGAGAAAAGTGTGGAGCAAGGGTTGTTTCTTCTACCCTCTCAAACTAAATGTAAATCATCATTGTTTATAGCTATTGATCATGCTTTGGTGAACTTTTTTTTACTGTCAAAACCCTTTGTATTTGTGTTTTAAATGAATTATTTATTGTTTAGATATTTGACTGTTTGCCTTTATATCGAAAAGAATCTTTTATTATCCTCTTATATTCATTAATAGTCACCAAATAAAAAATGGGTTGTCATTTCCTCCTTGTTCTCATTTAGTTTTGAATGATGTTTTCTGGTGTAAATCTTATTGAAAAATATTGTTTTATTTGAATCAAAATTGATGCTTTTATCATGGGATAAAATGGAATAAAAGCCAAACCCCATATTATCATTTATTTCTGGCCGCTCTGTGATTTCCTACACCCATGGAATTCTTTAAAGTGCTCTTATTATCTGTTTAAACTCTAAATTTGATTTGTAATCATTTCAAAGCTGCCTTGAGGTTTTGGTTTTATTGGTTAAGGCAACTGTCGTAATAAGAAAAGAAGATATGATAACCTAAATCGATATTTTTCTCCCCATAAGAATGTGATTGTGTGTGTGAGTGTGTAAGTTTCTATCATCATCTGTTCAAACTGCTGTGACTAACATTTACTCAGACCTTTAAATTGAACACTACTACTAATGTTAACTCTACCGTGCAGTCTCGGCTGATCATTTATTCATGTCCAAAGTTTAATCATTGTGAAAAAGTCCCATGTCTCTGAGGCTTTATTTTTCAATATAATAAGGTAGGGCACAGGTTTTAAAGAACAGTCTTATAAAGAATTGATGGTTGCTGGCCCTCCCTGGTGGGCACTTCTGCTTCAGTCTCTTATCTTTTACACTGAAACTATCGTCTTATTATTTCCCCTTTCTATGATGTCCTGTTGCTTTGTTTGCGACTCAGTGGTCAGCCCTTATTTCATGCCTTTTGGTACATAACTGTAGGGTCACAAGTTAAACATACTGAGTACTTTTGTACACAAAGGGGGTTTAAAGATCCTGGGCCTTCCTGAACCATTATGCTGTTATGAGTGATGGCCATTATTTATTCTTGTTTGGAGAGATGACATTTTTTATCATTGTAATCATCTCTTGATGGTGTCATTATGTGTTTTGAGAGGTGATGTTTATTTTTTAGTGTAAATCATCTCTCTGCCGTTTGTGGTTTGATCTGTTCCCTTTTTGAACTAATTCTATCATCTTACTTTCCTCTAGGCTCCTCTATGACCTAATAATAAAAAAAAAAAACCAACTGATGGTTACATAGAACAGATTTTTTAACAATTTATAGGGAGAAAATACATAATCCTGATTTTTTAACAATTTATAGGGAGAAAATACATAATCCTGATTGGTGTATACAAAAAAACTCATTTGGAATGTCCCAAACTGTATTTTATACAATTGCCCTACTGTGCCCGCGTAATTAGATTAGTTGGAGGCAGACGTGGAGAATTGAAGAAATTTTAAACATATAGAAAAGCAAAAAGGATACCGAGAAATGTGGATAAAAAGAAAAGAAAGAAAAGAAATTGTCTGAAACATTTGGTTACTTCGACCGGAACTTGAACCATGACCTTAAGATTGTTGGTCTAGTGTGCTAACCATTACACTACCTTAGATGTTGTGGCAACTGACATTTAGAGACAGTTTTTATTTTATGTATCTATCTTTCTCTGCGACTTTGTCTTGTCCTTTACTCACCACTTGAAGCCCCAATTTCATTCTCAATTAGTAAGGTCTGAGACAAATACCCTGCTTTATATTCAAAACTACTGATACAAAGAAGTGATGAGGTGTGTTCCAAGCAGCTGTTTGTATCAGTGCTCAACTGTATTGATAATTTCTTGTCCCATCAGCAGCAGCTTAAATTATTCTGTTCATTTGTCTCACAAACAAAAAATGATGAATGTTTTTCAAGATAATTAAACTCTAATTTTAAAGTCATTTTATTAACCTTCATTGGATCGAATTGTATATTGTCTAAAAAACCCACATTCGTGTGCAAATGAATTTGGTTTGCTTTGTCATACATGTGTTATTCTGTTAAAACTTGTGTGAAATTGTTTTGAAATTACTTACTCAAGGCCTTTCCACATGGCATGGAAGAAGTAGACTGCTTGTAGATGATGATGATGGGAAGAAAGTGAGAGAGGCGGGTGGTTGGTGGGAGTCCCTGGTGGGCTCTTCTACTTCTGTTTCTTTTCTTTTACACTGAAGCTATC
>JBCIKM010477191.1:0-20005 GCA_039654465.1 Melibe viridis | reverse complement strand
TCCCCCCCACCCCCCAAAAAAAAAATAAACAAAAAAAATCAAACAAAAAAACCCAAAAAAACACACAAGAAAGTGGGAAAAAGTAAGACAATAGTTTCAGTGTAAAAGAAAAGAAATAGAAGTGCAAGTGCCCACCAGGGACACCCGACGACCTGCAATTATAGATATAATATACGTTGTAAAGGGACACGGCCAACACTTTATATTTATGCAATTCAAACCCTTAGAAATTTTTTTTTTTAGTTCAGAGTGACAACCTTACAATTGTTTGATATAAATAAGGGTTGTATCTCATATCTTAAAAAAAAACAAATTATACCCAGATGCTTTATATCCACCACCTATGCTGTACCGATACCATGTTATACTAATCCATATAGGTAAGTACAACAGTAGGTTTGTGCACCTTTGAACAATAAATATTTTCTGAATTCTACAAACAATAGCAACACTATAACCAAGTGACCAAACCTAAAAAATAAAATGCATAAAAATTGCTCAGTTTTGAAATACAAGGGAGATAACCCTAAACGAGTATTTTGTCTAATCCTCAGCGGTCACGGGTCTAGTTGCCATGGTGATTTATGCAGGGGAGGTCAAGAACAAAGCAGAGCTAGTGCCAGGCCAGGAGGAGGAGCAAGTGGGCTGGTCCTTCACGACTGCCATCGTTGGGCTGTCTTTGTGCATCTTGGGCCTGATGATGGTGACCATGTTCCGACACCTTCCGGTCACCTCGGGCGGCTCTCAGCCCAGCAAAGGGGGAAGCTGGCTCAGGATTAAGAACAGCAGCAGCAACAATGAAATTCACTAATACTTATATGTACTCCACACCCATGTTATGTCATTGTCAGCATGTTGAGATTGTAGATAGTCCATTAATGTGTGTTTTTGTTGGTGAAGAAGGCACCAAAATACTTACACAAGGCAGTTGGAATTCACGTGGAGGTGTGATTTAAATTTGCTGCCACTTATCTCAACTTGAGGCACCTAGTCATGCTTTTGCTCTGATTAGTAATAAGAATCACTAGGTATACATTATGTAGTCGAAGACAGACATGTAGAAAGAAGCAATTATTGTCGAACTGTATATGAATGGCTTTGACTTTGTCAAGGGAAGATAACTATTCAAACAAGCTAGCTTGGACAATATAAGAATATATTTCATATCTTAATGCATGAGCAGTGGTGTAGTTACATCAGATCCATCTTAAAAACTCACTTCAAGTTCAAGTCTTTACACTAGACGAATGTATTTCTTGATAAATTCTAATTTATTGTTTTCCGCCGTAACCCAGACGGCTAGCCCGAGCAGAATAAACATTAATTCATACCATATTTTTTCGAAGACCAAGCTCCCCTCTCTCTCCTTTGCTTCCAACTACACCAGTTGTGGCAATGGTTAAGTGTGGTCAAGCGGCTTGGCTTATTTGTTTTTGCTGCTTCTGCTGACTGACAATGAGTATGAGACCGGGAGCCAAATTGTGAAGGGCACAATAAATACAGTGATGGCATCAGCGAATAACATCTCTTCGGTCTGCCTTTTTTAGTTACTAGCTGAAAAAGAGATTCATTGGATCCATGCATAATCGCCACACCTGTCTGTCTATGTCTGTCTCCCTTTCTCGGAACCAAATTCTCCTTAAGTTACGCAACGCCACTGTGTATGAGGTAGAACAGGTAAATCCTGAAGCGATAATTGTTTCTTTTCATAAGACACTTTTCACTTGATTTTGCTCTAATGTCTTTGTATCGTCTGGTACAAGATTTGTAAATTGTCATTAAATTGTCTAGCAAGCAACAAGAACTGAGAAAATATAAAGTCCCTAATTGCATAACACAACGCATAAATAAAATAATTGCTGCATCCCAACTACAATAAAGATACATTATTGGTTGCTCTATGTCAAGAAACATCATGCTTTAAATCTAAATTGCCAAGTTAAGATATCATTGAATCTATATATGTAGTTATAAAAAATCCGTCCTATTCCTGGCATAAGGCAGAATCTGATATTTCCTTGCCTTGTGTAAATAACAATATTATAATGATTCATGAGTGTATATAGATCACAGTCCAGGGTAGTTTTTCAACCCTGGAGTGTTTGTTGTTATATATTATTGCCCTCTTAACCTTAAATCATGATTTAAATTTTTAATCGAAAATGATAGTCTAAGATCGGGCTGGTGGGGTGAATCCTTACCCCCCCCCCCCCTTGGGATTTTATGGGAACTATTATTTCATTAACTTGATCACATTAACAGAGTGTTTTAACCTGTCTGCAAAATTTTAAGTGTTGCCATCACATAGTTATTGCCTTTTTGTGTGCACTAGTAAGTTTTCAAAGAGTTGCTCGTTCTTACAGTGCAATTCAAATTGCAATATCTTTTATTGCAATAATTTTACAGGTTTTGAAACTCTAAAATGCGCCCGAAAAAAAAAAAAAATTAATGTTTATAAAATCTCTCAAATTAACATATTTGGTGGATTCTGATCACTGATCAATATCAATATTTTCTGATACATTACCATCCACTTTCTGTAAAAAATGAGGTTAGGTACATCGGAAGTGAATTTTTCAAAAATTAACTGCTCTTGTTGATAGATCAGTATTAATCTTGAAATTTAAGGACTGGAATTTTTGTTTAGTTTAAGTCACAACAGAGTTAATATCAAAGAGAAACTATGCATATTGTATCTGAAATTAAAGCTTAAGAGTCCTTCTTAGTAACTGTACAAAAATGTGTCAAATAGCGATTTTTAAAAATGCGCAATTAGAGGGCAGTTTTTGTTTTAAGCCAAAGCACAGCTAATAATCAAAGAGAAGCCAAGTTTCTTGCATCTTAATTTAAGCTTAAGACATTTTCTATGTAATTAAACAAAAAAATTCTGCAACTACTTTCATTTAACAAATCCTTTTTTTGTCTATTGATATGTTAAATAATTATTAAAAAATGGGAAATAAGAGGGCAGAGTTTTTGTTTAAGTCATAGCATAGTTAATTTCAAAGAGAAACTATGCTTGTTATATCTTACTTTCATTCTATTATTATTTTTTTAAGTTACATTGAAATATCAAATAATGATAAAAAATGAGAGATAAGAGGGCAGAGTTTTTGTTCAGCAATACTATCAAAAATTTGTATGGGATTTTACTGTTGCTAGGATTGATTGAAACTTTCATTGAAAGGTTTATCCCTCTATATTCGCTATGTCTAATAGTATTTAAAAATTGACTGTGTGTTAAGTAATACACATTTTTTTCAAATTCTTTTATTCCTAAATGTATAAACTGATAAATAATTTAAATAAACACAAATGACCAATTTCTTTGAATCCTTAACAAGCATATAACAGTTGCTATGTTCAAGCCCTTAATCCTTCTAAAAGTGATAATTTATTTGAAATGCTCATTTTAAAAGAAGTTGATGACATGATATTATATTCTCATTTTATAATAACATTAAAGTCCATCATGGCTCCAGAGATACCATTATCAATAACCGCTGGCATACTTGGCTATTCATTTCCCATCCCCATACTTTGCGGGGTATAACAAGATCCTGCATGATTTAGTTTACACAACGGAAAGTTTTTTTGCATCTCCTTTCCCTAACAATTCGAGTCTGATTCGAAAAAAGCCTTTTGTCCTTCTACCGAGCTGACCTTGTTTCATGGGGTCATGAAATTGTAACGGCTATGGAGAGTTAAAAGACGAACTAAAACAAACTCACACGCACAAAAAAATGACAGCAGAATAAAACAAAACAAATAAAATCTAGCACACTACCAAGGACAGTAAAAAGGTATTATTTTGTCTCACATCAAATTTGTTGGCATAATAAGATTGTTGTGGAAGAAATGTTTCTGTGAACGTTGTCAAAAAATTCTGATAAAATGGACTTTAAATGACCCCAAAACACTATATTTCAGAAATTTTGGCACCATTATAATTCAATCAATTCCTTATTCTTCTTGATTTCATTATTATAACCCATGCAGACTTTTTCTGAATTAATTACGCAAAAATTGAAAATTCTCAAACATTTTTACCCGGGTGAAATTTCAAGGGCAATAACTCTGTCATGGCAATGCCAGTGAGCATCTTTGAAATGGACGCTGGCGCTCTAAAATTTCAAATATTATTATTTTTATTTTACTTATGTACATGGCTAGCTTAGCTATAAGAAAAAAAAGGTCTCATAAAATCTGAAGGAGGGGGGGGGGGGGATCTCAGCCAGACCACTAGTTTTACAATAAAAAAATTAGTGCATAGGTAAGCTTATCAGACAGAACAAAATTGTTAGAAAGTTAACATTTTCAGGACTTTGCACTCTATGCATACTCTATGAACATTCTGATTCAAGCACAAGATAAAAAATAATCTATTCACAGTGCTAAGAAATATTGCATTTCGGCATTTTAGATTTCCTGGCTTTAGTGGTTGTAATGCGTTTGCATACTGTAACAAGAAAATAGGAGTTTCTTCTAACTTCTATATTAATCTTATCACAGAAAAAGGCTTAATAAATTTATATTATATCATGAACTGATAATTTGAATGAAATGGATTCTTTCCATTTTCCTACCTTATAATGTAAAAAGCATTCATTTTTCAATCCATCCTCATTTCTGTGGAAATTTTATGTGGATATTAATATTATGAGGCATTCCTACTTATTACCTTGTTACTCTGTTGCACATTTCCAGCAGTATTTTATCATCACTCATTTTTTGGTCATTAATCATAAGTTCTTAAGTTGGAAGAAGATCCTATCAGCTGATCAAGGCTGAAAACAATAAGTACTTATCTTTAGCGTACAAACTGTTGACAAACATTTTTAATCCTATTCATGCTGGAAAGAGTGGGTTTTTTCTGTGACAAGACTTCCACTTGCACATAATATTATTACATCTTCTCTCTTCTAAAATGCTCTGATACATATCAATACAATTCTTCAACATCATTCCATCATATTCCATTATTATCACATTTATTTGCGATGTATGCATGGTGGAGTCATTTTGTTCTTGAGGTTCTGATGATTCTGTAATAGTAACTGCGGCTCTTACATATTACTCTGATGCAGGAATTTGTACTGAATGAGCCTCATCTCACCTAAAAAACCAGAGGCAACACATCTGATGACCCCTGGAATATTTTTAAATTTGGCTTGCATTATTTGTTTATGGAACAAGGATGTGCTCTACTCAACTTGCTCAAGGCCAAAGTAGAGGCTGCTGGAAGCTCGGTTGTCATCGAAAACCAAATACTGTAGTAGGAGTTTGTAAGCTTCCGTAAGGACTAAGGAACAAGTAAACTGGACATTTTGGGTTACTCCATCAACAGGACAAGCAACAAACCACCATCATCAGCATCACCACCCTCTTGGGCTTTCTGCATTTCATCACCCTCCTTTTCTTCCCCCTCTTATTTGTCTCTCATACCTGTCCCTGCACTTTATCCCTCACACACCTTCTATCTATGTATCTCTTTTCATTCATCCATTGAGTCCTGAAAGTTTCACACAACCACTCCTTAAAACCCCTTTCAGTACCTATTGACCCCTGATTAGCCTGTTGTGACGGTCACCTACCCCCCTGAAGGCCCTAGGGCGTCCACGCAACGATGAGCCTTTCGACTAGCTCTATCCCACCTGTCCACTCATTCTCTCCCCCCCCCCCCCCCAACCCCACCACTATTTTTGTTGCTGTTCTTGTTGTTGATGGGTTTGTGAATGTGCATTTGAGAACAGCCCGCTTAAGAAGGGACTGATGAATAGAAAACAGGTCTTGAAATTTTTATTTTTATCCCTGTCCTGTTGTGGGTTTGGGTACAGACAATGATGAGCACAAGAGAGGATGGTTTCACTAGTTTCAAGAGTCGTATTCCAAAGTTGATGAGGGTTCGTTCAGCAATCTGAGTAAAGGAGCAATGGAAAAGGGAATATGAAAGGAAGAAGGAAACCTACTAGGTGCATTTGTATTTACAAAGCATGACAAGTAACTTTTGATCAAAGCAATCTGCATCATACTGCATGTGAATGATGACAATATCTACATGTCTCATACTTCTATGAGCACGACATACCATACCATACATATTTCACTTTCAAGACTTATTTATGCCAGTCTGTGTCTTAAACACACATTGATTTTCACCCATATACAGAAAATAAACTTTTTTGCTTTTGTTATAATTGCCACTGTCTTTTTTCACTTTATTGTTTGTTTATAGGAGGTTTTAGGGCCCCGAGACAAACGAGGGACATAGAGGAGCACAGTCACAGAGAGATGATTTACAATGAGAAAAATTATCATCTTTCCTTACAAATATAAACAATGGCCATCACTCATAACAACATAATGGTTCAGAAAGACCCTGGATCTTTAAATCTCTTTGCGTACAAAAGTACTCAGTATGTTTAACTTTTTTATTGTTTATTGGTGGTTTTAGGACCCCATGACACACGAGGGTCATAGAGGAGCCCCGGGGAAAGTAAAATGATAGAATTAGGTCAAACAAGGAACAGCTCAAACCACAAACAGAAGAGAGCTGATTTGCACTAAAAAATAAATATCATCTCTCAAAACACATTCACACCAACGGAGATGATTAATATGACATCATATCTCCAAAGAAAAATATGCAATGGCCATCACTCATAACAGCATAATGGTACAGGAAGACCCAGGATCTTTAAACCCCCTTTGTGTACAAAAGTACTCAGTATGTTTAATTTGTGACCCTGCAGTCATGTAACAAAAGGCATGAAATAAGGGATGACCATTGCGTCGAAAACAAAACAACAAAAATGGGAAAAAGTAGGACGATAGCTTCAGTGTAAAAGACAAGAATCAGAAGTAGAAGTGCCCACCAAAGACACTCGCTAACTACCCGCTCTGTTACTGTCAATATCATGACAGCAGACCTGCCAACTTTTCCCTAACTCAATCAGCGACACTTAGCGCGCGATGTCAGATGACATCATGGGTATGCACTGTGTGTGTATGTATGTGTGTGTGTGTGTGGGGGGGGGGGGGGTGAGAGAGAGAGAGAGAGAGAGAGTGTGTGTGTGTGTGTTCAGGTTTGGCACATGAGTGTGGAAGATGGTCGGCCTACTGGGAGACACAAAACTCCAAACACAAGAGAGAGCTTGTCACCCTGATGGGGTTTTTTTTTGTCTGCCTACTCACTGTAAGAAAGAGCCTGACCTTGCATACTTAATAGTTTAGTAGGCAGCATCAAAACTTCAGTCAAAGCAGAGAGAAAGGGAGAGGAGGAGGGAGGGGGATGGGGTATATATCAGGCATCTCGACTGTCCACTCAATCAGAGACAGTGTGTGTGTATGTGAGGAAAAGCCAGTGACAGTCAGCTTGACTAGTAAGGCAGGGATGGGTAGGGCAGTAAACTGAGGTCAACCTGCAGTCACCACAAAAACAACACAGTGATGGTGACAGTTGTTATTGTTTCTCTTTTGGCTGTGGTTGTCAATGAAAAGATGGAATGGGGGAAGTAGATGGAGGCCTTTCCAGCTGATGAATTGACAGAGTCAACAGTGAAGTAGTGACTGCTTCAGATGGACAAAAATATCAAGCCAGTATATTTAGAGTCCAGATCCTGCTTTTGTTATCTGTTAGTTTGAGCATACACATCTAGGTGTGATCAGCAGGTGAGAGATCAGCCTGTGCAGTCATCCACAAGGGAAATGAAAGTGGGAGGATATGAATATGAAGATAAGGCAAACTGAACCCCCCTCCCCACCACAACCACATAGTATTGTTGTTTTACTGGTATAGAGAGAGGTTCTTTCCCTAAAAAAAAAAAGCACAAAAAAGCAAATAAAAAACAGACCATAATAATGGTCAGACATAAGTGAGGAAGCAGCTGATACCCCACTCCCCAACTGTCCTGGGAAAATCCTGGATGGTTGGAGGTCTGTGACAGTGTCTCAGACTTTGAGATTAGTAAAATGGCAAAAGAAAAAGAAAAGTTGTGACATTGTTCTTGTGACTTTTATTTCCATCAGTTCATACACCTCACACAAATTCTATCACAATCTTGTCAACCATGCTGAGTTCCTTCTTTTTCCCTCACAACAACACAGATGAGCACGGAAAAGTCTATGTACAAGCCCAGTCTGATGAAGATGAACAAAATCTTATTTCTTTTCCTAGCTGGATTCATAAAAATGATAACATTTTCTATTCTTTAGGACGACATTGATCTCATTTGTATTTGTATATTTCTTTCAAGTCCTGACAACAATTCATGAAAAATTTCTGACAGGTCCAGGCATATACAGCAAAGCAGAAATATTGAAAATGAATAACAAAATGAAAAATGGCAAGATCTCATTTGTGCAGGCACTCCTTCTGTTGACAATCACTGACTGAAAAAGGCCATACTATAAAGTTTTACTAATTATTAGAGAGGTGGGACGTTCTGTATCAAGTACTTTTTCTAATTTAAAAAGACGAGCTGGATAAAAAAAATAACAAAAAAATTGTACATAAACAAAGTAGGGAATTCAATTGGGTTGAGAATTATGAAAATAGCTCTATCTAAAGGGATGAAAAGTGATTGTAGAAAATAGCATTCTTTGATGTCAAGAGTTTCATAATTATTTTGGTGAAAGTGCAAATGTTCAAGAGAAGAGACTAGCTACAAATTATAACCATTTATTTCATTTATATTTTCACTACAAAGAATCAGTTCCTTTAAAAATTACAGTGTGCAAAAAGAGTTCTTTGCATTGATATTCCATGCAGAGTTTAAATAGTAAAAAGTAAGATGACAAATCAGCGTTCATCAATAGATTATTTATAGCAACCTTCTTCAATATCCACCTGAACATTGCAAAGTTAAAAATGAATGCCAAAAGAATGCCGAATAGTCCTCTCACTGCTGTACTCATTATTTAGGTATAGGGGGAGGCACCATTCCCATGGCAGGTAAAAGGTTCCCACTGGCTCCACCAGAACCTGACACGGCAGCATTGGGTCCCAGTAAAATCTAAAGAAAGACAACAGTAACAAAGCTGGATGAGGCACACCACCACCACATCAATAAAATTCAAAGGGTACAAAGCATAATCAAAATCCATTATCGAGTCTGGGATGGAAAGTAAGGGGTCACATGACTTTCAAACTTTTTTTAGGTAAAGGGTCACAAAAGGTTGGGAACCCCTATTAAAGAGAGAGAATCACATTTTGTTCTCTTCACAGTGTCATTCTTTTTGTTGTTGTTAGTATGTTCCTACCATATGTGGCAAGATGTAATACTATGTTGAATAGTTTCAATATCTTCCTAATTCTAAAGCGCATTGAGCATTATCCAGTAATGGAAATGTGCGATATAAATATAAGTGTTATGTATCATTATTAATATTTTTATTATTATTATTATCATTATTATGTAGATACTCACAAATAGATTAAGTTTTTGGGTTCTTTTTTTTTTTTTTAATTCATTTCTGTCAACTTAAAAGTTGAACTCTAAATTCACCATAACTTAAAGCCACAAGTAGGGAAATACATGACAGACCTGTCTCTGTTGTTGCAGCTGTTCTTCCTGTTGTTGTGCCCGTTCTGTTTCAAAGATGACTGGCAGAACAAGAATCACAGCTGAGGCGCTAGCAACCCACAAGGCATTCCTAACAACCCAGTAGCTTCCTTTGGTTGCTGACACCACAAAATTACAGACACAGTTGCATGTGGACTTGACACTGTCAGGAAACATCTCACTCAGGCCTATAAAGCGCTCTGTCAAGCTCTCATCCTGTGGAAAGGAGGGAGAAAAAACTTGAATGTTCTGTTTGGCTCATCAACTCCTTAGTTGCACGAGCAACATCACATGATAAGAAATTACCAACTCCTCACGGCGGCACTGCTTACGGAGGTCAAATTTTCGATGTTCAGGTCACTAGTGATTCACTTCAACCAAAAAATACTCCCTTCACATCCCGTTCCTTTTTAGTAAACCTGAGATCATCGGAAAGGTGGAAGAACGGATCTCAAAATCTAGGTATCTTTTTATTTACAAACTCAAGATGATACCAAATAACCGATGGAACGTTTTTCGTCATATCTAGAAAAAAATAGTTTTAAAGCTCAAAATCAACTTTAATGGGTAAATCTATGCACCAAATGCCTAATATTAATAGATTTTTACTTTCTGTGCAGAAAAAAAAAAAGTGTAAATCATTGTTTAAAACAGAAATTTAGAAAAATCAGCAGTTGTAAAACTCGGTATCAAACCAAAGATTCTTTTCTACATAGATGAAGGCCAATGTCATGTCATAGGCATGTCACAACCAAACCACTTAACTCCAGATTTTCTAGCACCAGAAATATAGAAATGGAATTTAGCTGGACTAAATACACATATTTCAATGTCATCAAAGTTTAAAATTGACTCTATTGATAATTGAACTACAATGCGAAAGTACTTAGTGTATTTCTCTGCTTTGATTTGTTTAAATCAATTTTTGTCTCCCCTGTAGAAACAACAACAGACTTAAGTGGATTGCTTGCGACGCCAACAATGTGACTTCTTCTGTAAAAAATCCTATGTTACCTAACACAGGTCAAATAACCATGATCAGCCAGGGATCAATTTACATTCGGAAAAAAACAGCGGAAGAAAATCTTAGTAAGAAATAAGGAGGGAGTGATTAGTCTTAAAACTAGTCAATTGTCTCAAAACGAATGCATAAGCAATGTTTTTATGACTGTTTTCATAAGCTGATTACTGATTACATTTTGGCTTGCAAAATTTCTCTAAAACCAATAACTTCTTAAAGATCAATTGATAATTTAGGGATTATTTTCGTAGACATACAGTGTCAATACAATCAAAACAAACTGGAAAACTTTACACATGTGCAACTGTGAGGTAACGTCATATAGATAACAATTGCATCACTTTAAGGGCATGGCTGCAGTAGCCAAAGTGTCAGTGTGTTGGCTTTGGAAGCATAAGCATATGGGTTTCATCCCAGGTGCGCTACAATATCTTTTTTTTTTTAAATTAAATTTTCTTTTCTATTCCTATCATATCCGTTTTCAAAAATGCGTCCTGTAACATTAAAAAAAAAAAAAAGCTTTGCATTCCTAATCGTGTTTGCAGATTGTTTGCAAATGACAAATATACCCATTCAGCATTCTGTGATTGAGAAGTCATTTGAATTGTACGTCTGCTACACCCTGCACCTAAAGTGCTTTGTCTTTTCTTTCTCTTCAACTGTCTTTTTATTCACAATATCCTTCCATTCAACTTTAATAGCGTTTTTCTTACACACCTTTTTTTCACCATTTTCTTCCAGTACTATTTGTACATGTGTGGATGAATGTTGCACAATAATTGTTTAATAACAGTTACAGTTTATTCATACAATATTGCACAAAACTCCCACTCTGGGCCTGCAACATCAAGCTGCTTCTCTTTTTCTCTCTCCTCGAACTTCCTTCCCCTCCGGCTCCCTACCGCTTTTTAATTCACACAGTCTGTACTTCTGTTCAACTGCAAGAATAGATGATTAAAAAATCAAATTTGGTCCTCTCCAATTTCTACCAAAAAGTGATACAAAATTGGTTCTTATCTTTATCAATTCATTCATTGAAGGAAAATTATGTGGAATTATATATGTACTATATCACTAAGATTGCCATTGAAATCAAAGTGATACAGGTTTGATTCTGTGTAGGCTCCAAGTTTATTTGTTTCGTTTTTAAACATATTCCACTTTTCAAATGTGTCCTGAACTTTAATTTATTGGTTAAAAAAAGCTTTGCATTTCTAATTGCATTTGCAGAGTGGGGCCATTTGCTAGTAAAGATAAACCATAGGCCGCTTCAGCAAGTTCTGTGAGTGTTTGGGCAGTCATTTGTATAGTACATTATTTACACTTCCGCACTGCGTCAAAAGCAGCTTTCTTTTCTTTCTCTTTTTACCATTAAACTTTTCAAATGTATGAATAACTTCTACTGGTAGTTCTATTGTACAAATAACCGCATCCTTTGGTATTTATTGAGCTCAAACAACTCCAAACACCTCTAGCTATGGGTACCTTCTGCCTAAATAAAGTGTGACTCAATAATCTAACTCAAGCGAGACTGCTTAATAAAATTTACTGTAATGATATGCTGTGTAATAACCTCATTCACCGCAAAAACAAATCAACAAAAAATTTAATTTTTAGCATTTTTAATAATTCTGGACATGTAGAGGTATACAAAAATTCTCCCTAAACAATTTTAACGGGAAACTGGGCATTAAAACTAAGAGATTCCTTTCACAACATACATTTTAACTTTGCACTGGACACAGTCACAACATACCCAACTGTAAAACCTCTAAGTCAATGATAAGAATATTATGTTACATGACAAAGTCAAAAGTTTTCAGTGACTGTTTTCATGACAATGGCAGTGTCGTCACGGTCATGCTCTGCCCTGCTTACCGGCATCAGAAAAAAATAGCAAAATCATACTTAAAAACACATTTAATTTTCAAAATTAAATTATAAAAAAATTCTCATCAAAACATACTTCATCGAAATCATCGTCCTCCTCTATAGCCTTGTTTTCATTTGTGTTTGTTGACATGATGATAATGTCCGAGTATGTTGCAGACAACTTGACAATGTTCTTGGTAAAAACGGTCAAAGCATGGAGTCAAGTGTCATTTCCGGAACAAAAGATTGACCCTTACTGAAGAAGCTCCAAGCATATCTTGAGACGCTTATTATTAAATTAATCTTGGTTTCAATTTTTCTGGGAAGCAAACGTGTTAACTATTAAATTGCAAGCATCTTTTTTCAAAGAAAAAAATTAAACTTGTTAAATGAATTACAGTGATGAAAAATTGTTGAACAAGGTTTTGTTTTAAAGCTTACTCGATTTTCAATATCCTTGATGTTTAGAAACACACAAGTACATATCATGTGACCAAACAGACGGCATCAAAATGGCGACAAATAAATGGTAGTATATGGATTATAAATCAAAACATGTTTCCCTCATGCATTTTGGAATCAAACGAATATGAGAAAAGCAACCTTACATGTGGCTTTGAATGCATATTTCAAGACTGAGATAGCATCAGCATTTCTGATAAAAACACATTCGCTCCCCTGCTAAGTCTTTCTTTTGAAATGGGCGTCTCCTCCCTCTCTCTTATGCATTCTTCACTCGCTACCGGTCAAGTTACAATGGTTTTCGATTTGGAATGTTATATGAAATTTTAAAATGAATCAAATTTTTGGAATGTTTAGATTCTTAATTTTTTTACCATACGAATTTTCAGCAAAGTAATTTGTCTCTATCCATTTAGGGAGACTCAGGATGCCGGATGATATCTAGATTTGTTATTAATTTATGATTTCTTTTTTAAAGAGGTTAACGATTTTTCCCAGCATCTTCAATCTGCAATGGGAAATTCAAAATGAAAAAGTGCTTAGAATGTTAAAGGGATAAAGGTTTTAATGGCTGCAATTTGATCTCTTTAATCCTAACCAACATCTTTATAACTCAAGTGCTTGCTGTCATTGCAATACTTCACATTTTGACGTCCTGCTCATCCCATCATTTTCTCAAAGAGAAGTTTCTAGAGGTTGAATATATTGCTAAAATTTTTTAAAGATTTGCATTTTTAGTATGATTGACAATGATTTTTTTCTTATTTAAAGGTCAAGAACTTTCTCTCGGGCCTCTTGAGTTCATTACTTCTGCGTGCCCAGAGGGGCCATTGTCTCTTTTCCTAATGCTCCTTTTGGTATTTTGGTATGATAAATGTGCAAGGGCACTTTTGTAACAAAATACTGTGGACCTGAAAAAGACCTGAAAAAGAGTTTAAAAGCATTGTTGAAATAACTTCAGCAGCCTATTTTTATAGAAGCACAGTTATAGGGAAAACATTAAATTACATTTTATGAATAGGCCATATCGCTTTTTGAAAACAGATCATGTCACTTTGGTTCCATATGATTTCAGGAATTCCAGACTTCGCAATTACACTTCAGAGCGTTTGAAAGCAAGTCTTGAGACAACACCCGCCACATCTCATCCCCTGAAAGCAATAACGGTAAGTCATAATTACACTACATAATGTTTCTCTCTCTTTTTTTTTTTTTTCTTCAACATATCAGGCAAGGCAAAAAAAAAAAAAAACCACCCCAAACTGAGTATTCATAACTCTGCTCTATCCCACTCAAAATAATGCTCATTGTGTAACCATATTCACACAATATATTGCAACATGTAAAAGAATTTAATACCTAAACCTGTTTGTAGAATTTTTTTTCTTACAAAAGATACGCATGATATTTCAGGTTGATATCAAAGTTGTGATAAATTGTGTTTCTCAATACTCATTGGTCAAAGTAACTGGATAAGGTAACTCAATATTTATTGATCTTCCTGTGATGCTTGATTATCAAACATAAGCAGGAGATTGACATTTATGAGAGAAGATTGGGAGAGAGAGATAGAGAGTGAGTGAGAGAGACAGAGACAGACAGAGGGAGAGGGAGATAGAGAAAAAGACGCGTCCCATTCTAATTTTACTAGTCACTGTTATTTAAACTATTGAAACTAAACTGCTTTTTTTAAAAAAAAAAGCCTTATGGACAATGAAATAATATCTAATCTTATCTTGTCTTATATAAGTCTTAAATTTTAGGCAGATGACAAAAAAGATCAGTAATTAAGTAGAATAGAATTATAAATTTTCTCTTTTCAGGTTACAGAAGTAAAAAAAATTGACAAGAATGGAAGCAATGCCTCCACCCCTACATCTGTTAAGGCGGACTTTGTCGACCCCCTCAGTATGCCGGATCCGTTGTCCAGCTCTGTGACCTCCTTGGAGGGCATGGATCCACTTTCTATGATGATGAAATCAAGTTCTTCCTCTTCAAATAGGAAGGGCTCCATGAGGACAGAGAGTGTAAGACCTTTGTGTGACATAAAGTTAAACCTTCCCATGATGTTATGTTTTTATTTGATTTGGATAATAGTTTGAGGGGGGGGGGGGGGTTTGTTTGAAAAAATACACGTATTTAATTGCAGGTCATTTTTTTTTTCTCATTAAAATGCTTTCAATACACTGGTCTAATTGATAATTTTTCTGCTTTACTTACAAAAGTCTGTGGTGTTTTGAAAATGATAAATAGGCTCACCTATCACCTGTCAGCACCATCGTCATAAATTTTGGCTACCACATCACTCATCCTCACAGTTTGCCTCTACTTCTTCCTGTCCTGTCCTGCATGTACCATTTCTGGCAATTTCATGCCACTAGGCCTCCTGATGTTCTCCTCATACGTCTTTGGTGGTCTGCCTCATCTTCTTCTCTCATTTCCTACTTTTCCTTGCAATACAGTGGCCATGAGGTCTGTGTTTTTATTTCTTATGGCATGACCAACAGACCTTTACTTGAGCTTCCATTTGTTCACAATCTCTATTCGTTCCCTTGATATCTTCAATTCTGTAAGTATGCTGGCATTGGTTCTTTTGCATGTCCATTTCCCTTTCAACAGCCTTCAATTGAACCACATCTCTGCTGCCTCCAGCCTTTTTCTCAACCACTTTCCTGCATATCCATGCTTCACAACTGTAAAGCATCATTGGCAAGACAAGACACTTCAAAATTTTCATTTTGAGGAAGATTGGAATTCCTCTGTCCTTCCATATGTTATTTAGTTGGACCATCTTCCGCTTTGCCATTCCAATTTTCATTCTAATGTCCCTCAAACAGGTACTGTCCTCTGTTTTAATTGATCCGAGGTACTCAAACTCTTTTACATTTTCTAGCTTTGTTCCATTGATTTTGATATCATGCTGTGTTTTGCTCTGGTTGATCTGCATGATTTTTGTTTACTTAGCATTCAGTTGTTGTCCTGCTCTCCTGCCTGCACTTGGTGATGTTGACAAACAAGAGTGCAGTGTCATCTATGTAGCATAGGTCTGTAATATTGCGGCCACCAATTTTGACACCCATGTCTTCTATGTCTACTTATCTCATTACCTGCTCTGTGTAGAGGCTGAAGAGGTGCAGAGAAAAATTGCAGCGTTGACGGACTGCCTTTTCAATGTTTATTTAGTCTCATTTCATACCATTCCATCTGATAGTTACATTCTGATCATTGTTGAGAGCTTTTATGATGACAACCTGATGATTGGGAAATCACATTTTGATCATTGTTTCAAAGACGTGGTGATGCTGTACACTAATGAAAGCTTTGCTACAGTCAATGATAGTGGTGAAAGCATCAAGATCTAGATGTAGGATAATTGATTTTTAATGACAACATTGTTTTCATTCATGAGGGATTGCATATTTATTAGTATCATTGCAAAGAACTTCTTGTCAATTGACTTTGGTTTTTTTTTAGCAATCTTAAATCTTTCTGCTAGAGGATTTCTGTTTTATTATTTGCCTTTTTCTTTTTGGCATCAGTAGCTGAGTGGTAAATGCAACTCATAACAAGCAAACCTCAAGTAATGGTGAGCATTCAAATAAAGTTCAAGGTCTATATATCTTTCAATGTCATTTCTCCAGGAGAGTGAGGATCAGGGCGATGCCTCCTTTGAGCCGTGGGCCCTGAAAAGGACTGGGATTCTGGCCAGATACACAACATCAGAAAAGCTATCCATTACAACAAGTTTTCTATCTTCAACAGACCAAGAAAAAGGTAATGCTTTCTTCAGTTTCAAATTATGATGGAGAGAGAGAGGGGGAGGGAGAGAGAGAGAGAGCAGTCAGACTGGGAGGAGTAGAAGAGAAAGAGAGACAAACACTTGTAAAAGCACAGAAAGGGAAGAGAGAAAATACAGGATAGGAATTTAAAGAATCATTCAATGATCTGTGTTTTACAATTAACATTGAGCCACAAGGCATGTTTTGAATGGTCTGTATAATGTGCTTTCATTGCTTTCTTATGTGAAAGTGGTCATCAAGACACAGGCACAGTCACATGCATCGGGCACTGTCAGCGACAAAGTACGCAACAGGCTGGAGCAGCTGGATGACTTTGAGGAGGTAACTATGTCATAACTTGCCATTCTCTGTTACTTGCCTTCTTATATGAATGATGATGGCTGGATGATATTTTTGGTGACTTTTAAATTACAGGGAATTACTTATATTTAACAAAGAAGATGAATTTTGATGTTTGTACCAATTAAAACAAATAAATAAATAATGAAACAAGTTAGATGATACTTGATCTTGATCTTGATGTATTAATTTGCCATAGGCATTCCTTCCCGTTGATGCAAATGTTGATACATTATACTCCAGGAATCACACAAAGAATACACTTTCCACAATTCATTCAGTACAAACACAAAACAAAGACACGGGTGTCTACCGCATTAAAAATTGGCTTCTGATGCTGATAATGTGATAATAGTGTCATAAATGTTTTTGTTTTCTCTGTCAACTATCTCTACAAGAAGTTTGTTCTAGGGGTTATGTTCCCTGGGAGGAAGCTGTGTCTGAACATGTTGATTTTATAAAGGGGTTGGGTGTATTTATGTGTGTGGCTCTGCCTAGTGTGGTATCTGCCGAGGACTTGTTTGTAATTGTCTGGGACCTTGATTCCCATCAGGTTGTGGTTGCATTGGAAGAATAGGTTTAGGCACGCTGTTTTTCATCAGTGGCCGAGGGCTTTCCACCGGAGGCTATTTAGAGTATTTGAGATGCATGCAAGTTCTTTTGAGTGACATTTTTTTTACAAATCTCGCGGCATGCCTTTGTGCCTTTTTTATCTTTATCATATCCTTTTGTTAGTTGGGGGTCCCATTCTGTGCTCACATATTTCAAGGATAGTCTTACTAGAGTTTTGTAGTTTTGGTCTTTGACTTTTGTTGGACATTGGTGAAAATTTTGTTTCAGGAAGCCAAGTGTTTTGGCTGCTTTGTTTGTGATACTGTTAATATGGGTGTCCCATCTCAGGTTGTTATTTAGATGAATGCTGAGATATGAGACAGTTTTGACATGTTCCAGCAGTTGATTGTTGACTCTGTACCTTTATCCTTTTGTCACTAATTGAACAAATCTCTTCAATGGATGAAATTTCATCTGCCAAGTATTTGACAACTGTACGAGGGATTTAAGGTGTCTTTGGATCATTTTGCTTTAAGAAATTATCAATTCTTCATGTCTAGTTTTATATACTTTTTGAAAAATATTATATCCGACATGTTTTGCTGTTTGTTTAGGTCGTTTGGTGTACTCCCGCATCATGGACAAAGCTGAAACTCCAATGCCAGGCGGTTACATGGGGGTTACAGGGGGTTTTGTTCTTTGATTTTTATAGAACAAAAAGTTTCAAGTGTGTATCTGGTGATAGTGCGTCTCCAAGGACCTAGATGTGTGCCAGGAAGCATAGGGGGCCAAGAACTGTTCCCTGTGGTACACCTAACACAACATTACATGTTTCACTGGATTCTCCACTTCTTAGGTTCTTCCACAAAACCATTCTTCAAGCCATGAGTTGTTTTTTTTATTTTTGTCTGTCTGATTCTGCTTGCTGTCACAGATTCCATAATGCCTCAGTTTATGCAATGTTTTTTTGTGGGGTACTGTGTCAAATGCCTCAGAGAAGTCCAGTGTTAGTAGATCAGTTTGTTATCTGTTATCTAGTGACTGCTATTGTCATGATTGTGTTGATTAGTTGCATTTTACATGAAAATTTCTTTCTATATCTATGTTGAAAATAAATCAAGATACTGTTTTCATCAAAGTGCTCCAGTATATTTAGAAAGATGATGTGTTCTAAGATTTATCACATGACTGATGTCAGTGATATGGGTCTGTAATTGAAGGCATCTTTTCAACTTCCTTTCTTGAATACAGCCGTCACTTTTTTACTTTGAAGTCTTTGATAGCTGAATAAGAAGATTTTTTTTTTATCATGGACATATTTTCAGATTTGTGTGTGATTTTTCATAGCTCATCCTATTTTTGGCTATTTGTCTTTGCCAGGGTTCTGTGAAAGAGATGCTAAACTTGAGCCAACAGGATTATGTCAAACGCATTGAGGAGCTGAATCAGGCCCTCATCACTGCCTGGGACAGTGATCAAAGGGTCAAGGCCTTGAAGAT
Organism: Melibe viridis; assembly: GCA_039654465.1. Taxonomy (NCBI): domain Eukaryota; kingdom Metazoa; phylum Mollusca; class Gastropoda; order Nudibranchia; family Dendronotidae; genus Melibe; species Melibe viridis. Next base: position 897 of record JBCIKM010477191.1, on the reverse strand, counting down.
TGCCATCCAGGTCAGTCAATGCAGGATAGGGGAAGCTACCCAGAACAATTTGCCACCATGGATGTACTGGACAGTAATACACACTCCTCAATAGAGCAAAAACTACTTGGCTGAATCTGATCAAACAGTGCCTTCAAAATTTAGGTTGAAATTTTAGTTAAAGCTTTAAGCTTATCAGAAATTTTCTTTTTATTTCATCACTGGAAACCTGCACAACAAATGTTCTGCCTCTTGACACAAAAACCATCTTACTTATGCCTGATTTGATTGCTTCATTGCATTGTCAGAATTGTATTGGAAATTATATAAAATTTGTATTTTCTGAAGTTTAAAAAAAAAACCAGCTGCAAAATGTTTATTCTTGTTAGACATAAAATTTTGCCCCATGTGTATGAATACATTGCTTTATGAAATAGGCAGCGTTACTCATTTTTCATCCTTATGATTTTCTAATCATTTTGTCATTCTCTCAACACTGATTTTTATGTAAAACTAAGAAAAATGCTTGATGAATTAATGCATTTGTCCCCTTTACTTTCCACAGTGTGCCAAGCTTCTATCTGATGTGTCTGTGATCCCCTTCTACCCTAGCAAATTTGTGCTCATCACTGACATTTTGGATACTTTTGGTCAGTTCCTTGTCATAAAATTGTCAGTTTCAATTGTAATTAAAGAATTATCTTTTAATGATGTACGCTATATAAATCTTATTTATTGTATTGATTATTTGTGAAACACCAAATTAATCTTTTCTTCATGAATGATTTCCAAGCTTTTATATTTCTTTGTATTATATTTTGCTTTAAGAAATTATCAATGTTTCATGTCTAGTTTTATATACTTTTTGAAAAATATTATATCCGACATGTTTTGCTGTTTGTTTAGGTCGTTTGGTGT
>JBCIKM010477082.1:0-10228 GCA_039654465.1 Melibe viridis | reverse complement strand
ATTAAAGGAAAACAAAATAATAGGTTCTTTACTAATAAAAACAGGGGCAGTAACTCTTTTGGCTTTTAACAGATATTTGGGAGGCTCGTGTTAAAAAAAAATTACATTTCTTAAAAGGGCTTTTCATACCCTTCAAAATGATACCTCGTTTGCTCCATTCAATTCAATTTGAAATTTGCACAATTATGGACCAAAATAGTAGATAGCACGATCTGCTCTGTGGAATCCGCCATATACAAGTCCAGCGTAATACTTAATATAAAACCAAACATAATAAAGCTCAAATATCACATACATTGGGAATAATGAGGGAAAAATATCATAAAGACATAACACCAAGATATCCATATCTATAAAATGTAAACATTACATTGTCATTGTCTTTGTGTGATGCTATTCCGCAAAGTACATTCTGGTGAAGAGTTCCTTGTCAGTGGCGTTTTTGAAGTTGTTTATTCATTCCTACTTTTTTGTTTCATCCTTCAGACAATTCCAGATTTTAGATAAATATTTTCAATTTGGTGCAAGATTTATGTGTTTCCAAATGATTGTACTTCTTAACTCCCTTGCACTATTGATGTTGGCCTGAAAACTTGTGCAATGCGCCAAGAAGCTTTTTGCTGGTTTGCTTATTTAATGATTACTCAAATAATTCAAAGGAGGCTTTCCGAACCTTTTTATTGGCATTGATGACCCTTACTTAGGAATTACAGTAGAATTCACTTAAACCGAAAGAAGCTAAACCGAAAATTTCCATAAACCGTAAAGAAATCGACCAATTTTACAAGTTTCTTCTTTGTCTTTGTATCGTTTCATACGATAAACCAAAATGCTTCAAAGCACGGCTGCCTTTGATTCGAAACAACTTGAAAGCGTCTTTCTTTTTTCTTTAATTCCATCTGCTTTAATAATTCGGGAAGGGGGCCTAGCGTTCCCAGTAATCTTACATAACGCCAATCTTGCAATCGCAATTCGATCAAGAGTATGACTTTTGAGGTGAGGGAGAGGGGTGGTAAGCAAACCTTGGTTGGCAACGCTTGGACTTGACCAACACAGCACATCACACAAAAGACGATGGGTAACAGCGGGGGTAGGGGGGGGACGAAAGGGAAGGAATGACGTGGAGTTCGTGGTTGTAGAATCACGCAAGCAGGATGTTCTCGCTCGCGCTGTCTGCACACACGTTGTTTGTGTGTGCTTTCTTTGTTTTGTTCAATTTAGCATTAGCATTATCTAACAATACACCGTTTCATTTTCACTTCGTCTCTGAGTCGCTGTGCATCATTCATCTAGTATCACTATCACTTGCCTATCACAAAAGAACGTTCGAATTCGATCTTGATAGTTACTGCCCTTGAAAAACATTGAAAACAGTGAACTTGCTGTAAACCAAAATGCCTTTAAACAAAAATGATATAGTAAGTTCCCAAAATTTTGGTTTAAAGGAATTCTACTGCACTATCATCAGATTAATTTTCCTTATGTGCTATGCAACTCCCAGGGTTGCCAAGTATTACAGGTTTTCTGTAGTGGCTACAGAAGTGTTCATTTCCAATAATATCAACCAAAAAATAGAAAGGTACAAGCAAACCCGATTGATTATTCTTGTTTTACAAGCCTACTAGTCTATTTGGTTTTACACAAGGGAGTCAAAATGTTTTAAAAAATCCACTTTGGCAAGCCTGTCTAGAATTTTCATAGAAAGAATAAGCCTTCATTCTGAATGAATCCGGATAGGATGCAGATACCTCATAATTGATGTCCCCTTTTTGCATTGAATAGGCTTGATCCCACCCCTGTAAATGGCCAATACAGAATGTTTTTATTTAGTCATATTTAACAAATTGTTTTATCAGCTGCCTTTGCAGATTTGGGGGTTAGATCATTAAGCGTTACATTTAAAGAACTCAGTGTTGAAAAACAACAAACCCCGCAGTAACTGCAAAGGGTCTCAAACCACTCAAAATTAACCCAGTTTTACTTTTTTTTACTTTTTGTGGGTTAGCAACTCTCCAGAGCCAAGGCTTCACAAACCCCCTGACCAAGGCGATGCAAACCCCAGTGTGACAAGTTGGGGGGTGGGGGAGGGGTTCATGATCCACCAGTTGGGAATTTCTAATTTTTATGCGATACATGGGTTTGTTATTTCCAGTACTATTTCAGTTTCTTATGCAGCACAGTAAACACTAAGACCTTTATTATTCAAAGTTAACACTGTGAAAGGCAAGATAGAATTTGTTTTTGTTTTTTTTGTTGTTGTTGTTCTTTGTTGTTTGTTTGTTGTTTTTGTTTGGTTTTTTTTTTTGGGGGGGGGGGTTTGTTTTTTTTTAAGTCAATTTCCTTTTTTTTTTCTTTTTTCTTTTTCTTTTTTTTTTTTTTTGGGGGGGTGGGGGGGTGGTTATTATAATAACTACTGTTAATTTCTTATGATAATTCTCTGACAATGAAATCATTGAATGCATTGAAACTTAAATGTAATTTCAGCTCAGCAACTCACCCCAGGCCCATGTGTATCAACTTTTGAAAGTCTTTGCTTATGGGACTTACAAAGATTACAAAGGTAGCGTTACTGTTTATTGAACTGTATTGATTCTGCAAAACATTTTACGATGTCTTCATCTTTAACCTACAAGTTAAGTTAAATACCCAAAATGTGTGTCAAATTATTTGAATTAGAAAATATCTTTTGGAACAAAATCATTATGTGGACTTTGTTGAACGAAGCATTACCCACACATTTCAATTTTTACTTACTAAACACGTCAGACTTAAAAATTTAAGGATGAAGCATTTGTCTTCATGGATCTCATTTTTATAGCTCAAGGAAGACAAACAACTCAATTGGAATAAAAAAATCATACTGTTTCAAATTAATTTCAACTCTCAATGGGATGCGTAAAAAAAATATTTAACAATTTGACAATCAACCTTTCGGATTCAAACAGCAGACAATTTATGATGGTTCCGGGTTGGGGCAGTCAATGGAATGGCAGGCATTAAGAGCTAATCTTGTAGCTCTAATTGTGGTCATGTGAAAATAATTCATGATGGATTTACCAATGTATAAGTGAACCATCATCTTATTTGTGTCTTTGGTTGCCGTGTCAGGCAAAGGTTTGATAGTGGCCTATATACAAACAAAATTTTGCTACAGTCTGCAATTCTTTTACATTTACCTACATGTTAAAGTAAGCTTCAACTACATACAAAGTTTTTAACATAATTTATTCTTTCCTCATTTAGCCAGTACAGCTCAACTCCCCGACCTCACACCACAGCAGCTAAACAAACTCAGGCACCTCACAGTGGTTTCACTTGCTACTGCTAACAAGGTACATGAATATTGCCTGCCTCCTCTGAAGTTTGAATTTATTTTTACATCTTATTCAAGAGATTTCCCTCAGTATTCTCTTTCCAGGAATCTAAATTTGTCATCAAGAATTATAAGATACTGTTAAAACTTACTATTGATATGCTGTTGTTGAAGCTGATTTACTCAGTGCTGTAAATTCATCTACTCAAAATTTTTTTCTAGTTTTTGATTTGTGGGTTACATTAAATCCCTAAAAACGTTTCCATTTAAAATCCTTATATTTTATATAATGGAAAAAGTTTTGGATTTTCTGGCATTTGGGATAAAAAGGTTTAAAGTAATATGTGTCACTATTTTCCCTCATTTTGAAGAGATACACCATTACTTTTCTGTTTATTCTATGACCCAGGGAAAAGATAGTACTTTTATCACTCTTTCTGTTTTAGACATTATTTATATTGTGTACATTTTCATGCTTTTTTGACAGTGTATCCCATATTCTGTGCTATTGGAAGAGTTAGATATAGAGAATGTCCGTAATCTAGAGGTAAGCCTATCAAGTTAATAATAAAAATAATTCACTGCAAGGAATTAATTTGTTTCACATTTGGTTTCCTCATTTTTTTGTTGTTTCCAAGTTATGGTTGTTTATGAATTGTAAATTATACTAAGAGCTTTGTTTTACTTACTTGATTTATGTCCTGAATTTGAAGTGTGATTATCTATTGGCTATTAAACTCGAAGTTGAGCTCAGTCCACTTTCTGAATTTGAAGCTACAAGATATTTGCTAAATGTAATCAATCAATATACTCTATTTATAATAATATTGAAACACACAATCAAGTTTTAGCCTTGCATTTTCTTTCTTGCAGGACTTGATCATTGAGGTAATTTATGCAGATATTATTCGGGGGAAGCTTGACCAGAAGAACCAACAGTTAGAGGTAGATTATGCTATAGGACGGGACATCCACGAGAAATCCCTCAACCACATCGTCAGTGTACTGGAGCAGTGGTAAGTGAGAGGCGAGCAGAAGAAATAGTTGTGAAAACAGCATTGTGTCCTTGACCAAAAATAAAAAAATGTGTTTGCACATACATGACAAACTGCTAGGCTTGTTCAATATGTTTCTTGTTGATGGGGTGATAATATTATTGTTTAAGTTTTAAACCAGGGGGGGGAGTGATTTACAGAATTTTAAAGTCAACTAAAAGAGCAACCAGTCGGAATGTTTCAATGGTGTACATTTGAAAAGGAAGAAAAATGTATGAATATTATCCAAAGTTGGGCTAAAAAGATACTCATAGAGCCCACATGAAGTTTGAAAATGAATAGAACATAGAAGCTGAGCTGTGGGGGACATATTAAAAAGCATTTTCAAATTACTTTCAAATTTAAGAATATAGTTTACATTAAGAAAGATGTGTGTGGTATTTGATCCATTAAGAAAGAATAAATGGATAAAATTATAAATAAAGGAGTGAATAGCTGTCTCAATGATTTATACTGAACTTCATGATGCACTTAAAATTGCTGATCAATTGTTACAAAGACCTGGCAATTGGCTAATTTTTGTTAAAAATTATCACATCATTGCCGTTCAGCTAATTATAAAATTTCAAAATTGTTACTTCTTTTCATGCTAATTTTTCAATTTGAGCTCCAGTCTCTCTGCATACAAACTAGATTCCAGTGCATTCATTGTATCTGCCGGTACATACAAAACCGGACTATCTTATCTTATACATAATATATGCATGCTAGTGCTAATTGGTGTGAGCCATTCTGGGCACCTCCAGCTCTGTTCACTCCTGAAAAGCCCGGACTGTCGGCATGTTGCACGCAGGGTGCTGGTGCGGACACATGGCGCACTAGGTCATCATAGTCATGTTCTTGGAGAGCGTCATTGGGCCAACACCCCTTTTTTGTCTCATCCCATAGAATTAGTAAGAACAAAGAGGGATGGAAAAATAGAGATTTTGAACGAGTTCAGCAAATTATTAATTACTTTGCAAACAGTTTTTGCTTAGAAAATAGTTGACCCCGATGGACTTGGGAGCACTGTAACTTAAGAGTCAGTGGTAAGAGGTAAACAAATTTTGACGGATCCATTCTACTCACTGTCTGCTAATGGAAGTAGTTGATGCCCAGATAAAAATATAAAGGGATTTTTAAAATTCAAGCACTGCTGGTTAGAGAATTAAGACCAATATGGTGACACTTTACTAAGCAGTATTGATTAAGAAAATTCCCATTTTGAATCACCTGCTGATAATTTTGCTGCCACAGTCTGATAACGGTATACCTAGTTGACTCAAAAGGGAAATCATTCATGCTCGGCCATGCTCAATCAACGATCCCTACACATATTTAGTTTGAAATGAAATAAATTTAAAAAACTGCAGAAAATGCTCTTACAAAGAAATTACCTCTCCCACTTGATACCAAGTGTAAGTAAATCAGTTATGCGTACCTACATTTTCTTCACTTTTTAGCAATGTTGGTTATCTTTTTTAATATTCTTATTTTGAAATGTCAATGATGCCAATACTGACAATTTATTTAGACAAAGTTGACCTGCTCACTTCTTATATTTGAAGCACCTCAGTGTGTTTGAAATAGGTCATAATTTTCAGGTTGCAGAAAACTTCAGTCAATTTTTCAAATGGCCATTTACACCAAGTCTTTACCTCTTTATTATCAAGCTAGTAGAACTCACCAACTTATTTTTTTGTTTGTTTGTTTGTTTTTTAGGTGCAATGGATGTGAAGGTGTTTTGAAAGGAATTGAGGAACAAATCAACAAAGCCAATGTATGTAAAACCAAACAAAATCAGCTGAAAGCAGAACTGGAACAGGAGGTAATCTTTTCTGTGTCAACTGACTTTGATTAATTAGCCATTAGTTTGTGATGTTTTCCATATTGTACATAGTCATTGTTTTCTTTAATTTTATTAGATCCACATTTGAAAAGTGACTCTGATAGCGATATGGATATCAACCGTTGTCAAATTTATTTTATTAGGTGTCCATATAGGTTATTTTCTTATGACACAAACAAGCAATTAAAAAAATATATTTATGTGGTCTCTCAGCACAGGAGTCCAGTGCTGTACAAACTGAGCCACCATTCCCACAATGTAGTAGATGTGACGGAAAAGCAATCTTTTACATGTTCAGTTTTTTTTCTTCAAATATTTACCTGTATTATGGAATGTTGGTTATATCATTCAGGGCAGTTGCTCAGTGCTTGATTATTCGATTAATCATCTGAAAGATGTGCAATGGTATCAATAAGTAAGTGGACTGTTGTGAATTTCTCTTTATGTCTTTTTGTGACATGTTTTCTTATCCGACAGGTGATCAACATAAAGAAGACAATCAAGACTACCCAACAGCCAGATCTTGATGAAGCAATGGTGACAGACAGTAGTAGCAATTTGACTCTTGCAGGGGATAAGGCAGGGAAAAAATCTGCCAAATCAAAAGGGTGAGTTGCTATTGATTAAAAGTGTATTTACATGGAGTGAACTGCACAAGGCTGGTAAAATTTCTGGTGTATGTGGAAAATTTTACGACAGGTTTTGGAATACTGATTAGGCCTTTTAAAGAAGGCTTTGAGGTTCAGGAATAATATTATTTGTTGTCAACTTAGTGTTTTGCATTACAGGTGAAACAAGAACAAGCAATGATGTTGTTGATCAGGGATTAACTTCTTTGCTTGGAACGTACTCTCAATTTCAAGTTCAATTGCAGTCAGAGGATGAAGGTGGAAATTTTTAAGTTAATTCAACTGTTCACTGATGCCAGTTAAGAATGGTTTCCATGCCCATGTGTTCATCATCCTCAAAGAGTCCTTGTCTAAACCTGTCTCTCTGATTCTCAAGATCTAATGTTTTCACATGGTATCCATTGTTCAAATCTCACTGTCTCAGCAAATAGGAGGGTTACATGTTACACGTCATCTGCTTCTGAATGCGGACTGAGAAAGTTTTTTACTGCACATTGACTTAATATAGACTTTTTTTAAAAGTCTTTTTTTTTTTTATCTACCTGTGTTTAAATTTTGCACCAACATTTTCAACTGTGAGGAAATAATAGAAACCTCTATGAGTCAAAAATTGTTGTCAAGAATTTGAAGTTAATAATAATAAAGTATGTTTTCTGTTTGCTTATTGTCTATTACTTGTTTTAGGGCAAATAAGCTTAGTAACAACCGTAAATAGAAAATGAAAGATGGCCAAACAGGGAGGAAAATGAATATAATGGCCCCAACAAAAGTCAGTCCCTTTGACTGCCACTCCAGATGTCTGGATTGCTGGTCCTTTTTAAGCCAATTCTGATTGATTATAAGCTTCCTGCTAACTCTTTTTCATTCAACTTTGTTTGAAATCATGCAGACTGCCACAAAGTCCTTTTACTTTTGTTTTCTTTTCATTTAATTCAAAAAGAAAATATCCTACTCGTATGTGACGATGACTATGACACCCTTCGTTTGACTAGAAAAAGAAGTAACTCTTGGGAATTATCTTTTCCGTCCAAGTATGCAAAAGCCAAAGTATATTGGTATAAGCCACTAAATCAAGTGAAACTAATTGTGATGAAAAGTTTCAATTCATTTTACTACATAAGTGGTGATTTTTTTCATCTAATTTATCTCAAATGTTTAGAGAATCCATAGTGGCAAAATTTTGGTTTTTGGTTATAAAAATTGCAGAAAGAATAGGAACAAAAATTTCATCAAGAGTTATTTCTTCTGCTCTAGTAGCCATTGCAAATGAACTTAACTGGTAGGTTGCCCATTATGAAAATTTATCAAGTTTCTTTTGTTTCCCCAGCTTCCGTGGCACAGGTGCGAGCAAGTTGTGGAAGTAATTTGTGTGTTGTAAATAATGCTTTTATGCTTTTCATGTTACACTTCTATTGGATACCTGGATCAACAATATGAATGTAACTCAATAAATTATTGAAAAATTAATTGACATTGTTTTACCCTTGATATTTTTGTTTCATGAGGTTTCTTTTCTTCTTCATCATTGGAGGTTTTTTTTTTTAAACAGACTGTTGCTACATCTTTCCAAATTTTAGCAGGAGAGTCAAACAATTAGCCAAAGTATTAACTTTCAAAGCACCCAGGTAGGTTAAACTACTATCACAATGAAACAGGCATCATTTGATTTGTCTAGCTTCCCACAATGAGCTGTTGTTAGCATACAATTAACCCTAGAACTGCAGGAAATGTACTAATACGGTCAATTCAGCGTCCATCCTATGTCTGCGGGAATGTATTAATACCATCTGCCACCTGCATAAATGGTTTTTACTACCTTTCCACTACCTGGGCACCAGTCGGAGTGGGCTTGTTTATAGGAGAACATTACACACTAGATACGGCTGCAAGCTATTTTAGACCAATGATATTGTACCAAAAAATCATGTGATTGTTGATGGTTTGACCTGGAAAGATTGAAGAGGATCGGATGATGAAAATAGGGAGTAAATATGACCCCACAAGAAACTCTGATAGATGGGATCCTTGGTTTGACTTGTGGGAAAGTCTGCACGCAGTGAAAGTAAGTCACAAATCGACAGCAACATTTTGCGCACGGCATGAGTTAACAGTCTAAACAAAACTATTTTGCTGCATTAAGGGTCTTAGCTTGCAAACCTTACTAAAAACAAAGGTCTAAAAAGATATTAACCTCTTTAACTTTGACAGATTGCTTTTGTCTGTTGACAAGTTTTTATTACGAGATTTAAGAGGAAGAAATAGATATGCATTTCAACTAAAGAATAAAACATTGTTAGTTGACGTCTTCCCCCATTTTTTCTACACTAGAGGCTAACATTCACTGAATTTTTTCCCTTGACTTTAGTCCAACAACTAAGTACAATGGAATCTGGATAAAGTCACCTAGCTTCGAGTAAAAAAATCAGTGGAGCAGAGTTGCGTGAAACATTTACTTAAATGTCACTATGTCCAGGGGAAATTACAAACTATGTTATTGCACAAAACAAACGTCCACATAAATTACTTAAAGACAGAACAAAACAAGAAGACCAATGAAAGCAACAAGGGCCATAATGATCTGTGATCCCACCACATATTTTTCATTCAAGGGTTTACATCCTTTCAAATTGATTGTCAACTTTGCATTTTAAGTCAATACTTTTTCCCGGTCCTGAGGTGTTGACTTTGTGCGGAATTCACTGTATTTACTTTTAATAAATAAACCTTATTTTTAAAAAATATCCACTTCGTCACTCAGACAAATATTGGGTGCAAAGAAAAAAAAAGGCCCAAAATCAGAGCGCTAAAAAATTATGTTATAATTAACTTAGTTTAACAAAACTCATATATATTATTTATATAGTAAACGAAATTGCAAAACCAATATGTTCACAAATTTCCATAGCTATAAAATCAACAACATAGGTCCAGTAAAACTTTGTGCAAAATGCCCTCTTCAGAGACGTGCAGTGAAATCTATGACATGGTCATTTACGGGCAGTCTTAATAAAATGGTTATATCTTACTTTTTTCTATAACTGGAGTAATATGTAAAATTGAGCTGTTAATCATTGCTTCGGCCGAGTTTTGTTCAACTACGTTGATTTTAACAGTTTTTTAGTGCTATGGTTTCAGGCCCTTTTTTTTTCTCACACACCCTATATATATATACAGACACTTTCCTGCCTGATTGGCTGCAACAGTTGTGACAAGCTTGCATTTCATTTATGATATGAGAAACCCCAAAGTTATATCCGTGACAACAGTGTTGAACAGACACTACAGGGAAAGATGTTGTGATAACTTGTTTTACCCTCCAACATGAGATATCCAAAGATGGAATTACAGTCTTTTACTTTTAAATCATTAATTAATGTGTAACAAGAATGGAGTCCGGGGGGGG
>JBCIKM010476864.1:0-10229 GCA_039654465.1 Melibe viridis | reverse complement strand
TATATAGAGAGAGAGAGAGAGAGAGAGAGAGAGAGAAAGAGAGGGAGAGAGAAACAGAGAGAGAGAGAGAGAGATAGAGAGACAGACAGACAGAAAGAGAGACATAGACAGAGAGAGCGAGAGCGAAATTGATGCAGCAACTAGGTATTCACAGTCCGTCTGCTAGTGCATGATGAGGATACATTGAGAACCTTCAAAAGTCGCTTGCTTTTTAATCGATTTCATAGAGTTTTTCTGCAACTGATGAGGAAGCAGTGTGAAGATAAAGTTCTGAATTGTGGGCTTACCCTGTCTCAACCCTGACATGAGTTTGACAGCACAGCCTCTGGGAGACTTTCTAGCTAGACACCTCGTCGACACAATTCTCGAGAAAGGCCTCCTTAAATTTAAAGCCTAATTAAAAATAGTCTAAAACAGACACTTAGATTAAATCTTGATGACTTAAAAAAAAAAGAGATGGGTAGGCATACATGCAGGGTCACACAAACGAAAGATTAAGGAAAGCTTCATTTGTTTACTTTTCTGGTTTCGGTTTCGTTTCCTGTCAGAGATGAGTTCTGAAGTGTTTCAGTGCACCAAGAAACAAGTGGCCTTGTTCGTAGACGGATTTAACCCCGACCACCGCTCCCCTCTAAAAACAAAAACAAAATCCAAATCCCTCCCCCCTCCAAAAAAAAAAAAAAAAGAACACCGAATAAACGCACCGAAAAAAAACCCGAACTAACCAAAATCCACCCCCCCCCAAAAAAAAACAAACAAAAACAACAAACAAACAAAAAACCCAAAAAAAAAACCAAACCAAAACACTCCAGCCAAAGAAAAAAAAAAAAAAGGAAGAAAGAAAAAGACATGCAGACCATTCAAAAAGAACCCCCAGCCAAAAAACAACAACAAAACAATCAAAAACAAACAAACTAATAGAAATGGAGAAAACTTCCCCATAAAAACCCAAAAAACACATACGAAAAACAGAAAAAACAAACAAACCCAAAACTGATTTTAAACTTTTTGAATCTGCCTTCTCTTAAGTACCCTAAATTTAGGGCCCCGTGACACACGAGGGTCGTAGAAGAGCCCAGAAGAAAGTAAGATGACAGAATTAGTCCAAAGAGGGAACAGATCAAACGACAAACAGCAGAGCGATGATTTACACTGAAAAATAAATATCCTCTGTTGCTATTCAAATTTCTGAAAAAACAAAAAACAAACAACTTTTATTCAAAGGACAGAGACATCCTGGGTAGTTAAATGTTTGACTCAAAAAAATTAGTCTATTTACTTGTTCAAGAATGCCATTGATAAGGAATTTTATCAGTTAATGTTTACTTATGATGATGGATACTTACAGATCTTAATACCATCAGTATCAAGATGAAGATAGACACAAAGACCTTTCTTTCCTCCGAAAAATGTGAAGTTTGCATTAGCTATTTTGAAGTCTGCATTTCAGTGGACTGATTTTCAAGAACAGTTTTTATTTGTTGTGAATGTACTACCATAATAATTTTTAGATTGTGGATTTGACAATGATTCAGCTTTTATTTTGATATCCAAATCCATACACAGGGTGCCACGCTGCAGCTGTTTGAACTTTTTTGCGTTACTTATGACACTCACTAAGTATATACAGTATGTGTATTGGTTAAGTTTTTAATGGAGATTTGCTGTGTTCCCTTTTTTGCGGGGTCACCTGGTAGTCTCTAAATGCACAGACTACAGTTTGATTTTGAAAGTGAGATTAAAACGAAAATCATGCACTAACTGAAGAACTCTCTAGCACTGAAAAAAAATAATAATAAATCTTTATTGTCCTATTCAGGCAATTTACAATTGGTTTACAGATGTAGTCGGTTTTAGAAATTAAAGTTTAAAAATTCTTAGCAGTGTCAGGACCCAGTTCCAAGGAGCTGGGAAAAATTTTGGATCACAAGAAATGAAGACAGGCAGATGATCAGTCCACTGAGCAATTTTGTCATTTATAAAATTAATGATATATCTTAAAATTGCCTGCATGTATAGATATTTGAATAATTTAGCACCATCCTTCTTGTCAGAATTACTTATGCTTTATACTCAATTGCGTTATGAAAATAAGCAACTGCTCTATACTCCTCACCATAAGTGGTCCCTTTGTGATAAGGCATTTTCTTTGCATACCCAAAATTTTTTAGCAGTTTGACCCAGGATACAAGGTTATCTGACATTTTAACTGTATTCAGAACCAGGCTAAAAACTTAAATTTGCAAGGGAGTATTTGCTTGATCGTAGCATTTTTATTTCTTCCTGACACTGTGAGGTTTGCCATTTCATGTTCCATATTGATAGTCTTATTTCGTTATGTCTGGTGCATTTGAGCACACCAGTGGATATATTGCATGGTATAAATGAATAGCTATCAATCATTTCTTTATCATAAAACGTTTATAATGTCAATGAATACTTTTTATTTCAGCAAAAAATAAAGCAATTATAAAAAAGCCCAACAAAATGGAAATGTTTTTCTGTAAAATAGTTTATTGTGATCAGGTAGAAAATTTCAGTAGATAATATATAAAATGTGAATATTTAAATAAAAAATAAAAATAAATAAATGAATAAATAAATAAAAATTCTTTATATTGATCCTGCAGGGGAAATTTGCTTCCTGGGTCTGTCTCAATGGAAGACTGGGACAACCCTTACTAACTGAGCCACCATCATAAATATTCAGTCATCAAGGTGATGATCACAACTTGCAGGCTGAGCAGGTCAATAGCCCTTGGAGAAATCAACCTGGTACTTCATGGGGCTTCCATCCAGGTAGCATTTCAGATTGTGCATGAAGACATCAGTGGGCTGACAAGTGAGAAAAAAAAAAATTATCTTAATCTTAATGTTGTCTAGAAATGTGTAGGCCTACCTTCAATTCTTGACCAGAGGGTTTAGAACGATTCCATAATTAAAGTACAAATTCCAGTGGGGAGAAGATTATGTAGATGAATTTAAAATGTACAGGTTTAAGGGTAGACTACCTACTATACAGAATCTGATGACATTGGCATCTCAAGATCTTTCTTTTTTAACATGGTTGGATGATTGCTGCTAATACTTGTATTCCTTTGAATGTGTGTGTGCTTGTGTGAGTACATGTACTTGTTTCTGTGTATGATGTGTTGATGTGTGTGATAACAGTGTGTGTTGGCATGTTTGTACATTCTGCATCAAAATTTTACGATTTTGTTGTTTTTTCATTGTAATGTTGCCTTTGTGCCTTGAGATTTAGTACAGAGGGAATAGTATTTTGCAAAATTTAAATGTGCATTTTTATCATTACTATCATAATTATAATTATTATCATGAGATTATCGTGTTTGTAATATTGAAAGGAAAATAAGGGAGCATTCTGACATGAAGGATGGCTGTTGAAATAAAAAATACATCTGTCCCTGCAGTATCTGTATCTGTTGCGGCCGCAAAAAAGACCATAAATTTTTGCACTTTTTCAGTCTCCTGTAATGCAGTTGCAAAATTTCACAAAATATTTGACTGTAAAGCCCACATGGACATTCAAAGGACCCAAAAATTCATTTTTAATAATAAAAACAAAAGTGGCTGTCTACTATTAATTATTAAATACACAGACTCTCTGCTCATGCACAGCCCTGAATGAAACCATATCAATGAGATCATGTGGAATCGAAAGACACCAACATTGTGAGCACAAATGGGTAGTAGTAAGTTGTTTGCAATGTATTTATGTAAACCAATTGCCATTTCCCAGCCAGTAAATGGATTGAAAGGAAACCCTTGAGTAGGTCCTTATTGTTGTTGTAAGAGCAATGTGACAATGAATGGATGGTTCAACCTGTGCTACACACAATGAAGAAGCTATGTTGGTGTGTTGGAGGTATGCTTAAATAGCCCAGGGCCGTCGTGACTACATCGTATTTCAGGAAAGTTGATTGTGTTGAACCGCTCTCTCTCCTCTCTCTCTCTCCCCCCCTCTCCCCCCTCCTCTCTCTCCCCATCTCTCTCTCTCTCCCCCCCTCCCCCCCCCCCCCCCCCCTCTCTCTCTCTCTCTATTGTCAATGGAGAATGAAACAACTATCCATTCAATAAAAATGAAATTATCGACAATTATCTCACTTTGCCATCGCTTTTTTGCAGATAGAAAATTGATTACCAAGTCACTTTTATGGCTCTGTTTACATCAAACAAAAAGCGAAAGTAGAGAAAGGTACTTCTTAGAACTTGTGTGAAAGTTGTCACTCATTGAATCATTTTTCAACAAGGTCAGCATTATGAAATAATTTGTTATCACACAGTTCCATACAAGTAACGCTGGTTATTCTTACTGATGTTCACTTTCCTCATTTAAAAGGTGATTTTCTGTCTTTCCTTTCCTTTTTTTTAACAACAACAACAAAAAAATCTGAATTTGAAGTTTTGACAATTCATTTTATGAAATGTGTGGAACTTGGTATAGAATCTACTTTATGTCTAAGAGTTTCAAATGGCAATGGCATGTTTCCCACAAAGCAGGTGTCTTCTTTTCACACTATAAAATAAAGCAGGTGTATGCATATTAGTGGTATTATTAGAATTAGAGTCTGAGACGTTCTCTGTTCAGCTTAAATTTCAGTAAACCAATTGAGTTTGTTCCTCTGAAACTCTTTATCTTTGTGGACAGATGTGCAGTGAAAGTTCACTTTAATTGCTAATTTTCTGTTAGTTTGAGTCCAGGGTAAGGATTAATGTTGAGGCCGAGACATTTGGTAAACTGAGTTGTCATTTTTCTGAAAGTCATGTGATATTCATTCATCTCTAAGTTGTGTCCTTCATTGAGCCCAATTCTGAAGCTGCAGGCTCTGGTGAACTTCTTCTCCGGGTGTCAACTATATAAAAGCCAATCATGATGACACTGAATTTTGAAATTTGTCATAAAGTCCAAGAGGATGAAAATGGCAGAGGAATCAAATTCTCGATACAGGGTTTACTCAGACATTAAAAGTTATCAATCAGCGCTGCTTAATAACCGTGGTTGCATTTAGCGTGGCCCTTTTTCAGCCTTTTCTTTACTCCAAACAACCTTACGGTGAGTCACAAATTTTTTGCAAAATTTGGCATTTTGGCTTGCAAAATATGCAAATTTTCATGCAAAATTTTGGCGTTGGGTGGGCAATAAACCACAGAGACCGATAAATATACAAAAAAGAAAAGAAAAAAACAAAAAAAATCAAAATTCATAATTACATTGGCTTTGCCAGCTACAATTGTAGCACTGACATGGGGGCTGATGGTGACACCTGGAAGGGTCCATAATGGACTGGAAGGGGGTAAAGGCTCCTTGTTGAAGACATCAAGAATAGCTCCCCCTAACCAACCATTCCTGGTTTGAAGAAAGGAAGATTTAACTTGTCAGAAAAAAACAATATAAGGTGTAGGAGTTTGTTGTCATGTTAAGTTTGCATAACGATGACAACAACAACAAAACAAAACTAAACAAAACAAACAACCTCCCCCCCTCCAATAAAAACGAACCTAAATTTGACCATTTAAAAAGAAAGAAACCCCAAAGAAGGAGTAACACTTAAATCTCTTGCTTACAAAAATATTCAGTCAAAAAGTGAGTTTACAATTTGTAGGTTGAAAAAAAAGAAGGCATATGAAATTTATCATGCCAAATAATGACACAGATATTTCTTAGAACTTTTTGGCGTGCAGTCAAACACCTTAATAATTAAGTTACCGGGTCTTAAGAAGTGACTGAGAGGATATGAAGTTTTTTTGAAAATCTCAATTCCTCTTACTTAACTATACCTCGCTGAAAAGAAACAATATGTTTCATCTTCTCTCCCTCTCCCTCTCTCCTTAGACAACATAATGTGGGCACAGTTTTTTCGTGTTTTTATTATTTTTTTTCCCCAGAACATTCATTGAAAACAAGCCAATAGCAGAGAGTATGTTTGCCATACCTCAAAGCATTGACCAGGCTGTGCTCATCAATGACATCCCCTCTCCCCACGTTGATAAACACTGTACCCTGGAGATAAACAAGATGAAAAAACAAGAGCTTGTAAAACTTTTTCTCATAAAGCAATACATTTTTGCTCATTTAAAAAACGTACGTTCGGTTATAACTCCTCAAGTAGCTGTAAAACATTTTACTTGCTGGTGTCTTGAACAAGTGCTATCAGTATCACACCCTTGACTGTATATAAGGCTATGATATAACCTTTTCAATACATTATAGCATCTGTCTGTCTGTCTGTCTATGTGGAACAAGACAGTGCAGCCTAATCCACCTACTGACCCAGGAGTGAAGACCGTGGCCTACGACCAGAACACAGTGACATTAGCCTACAAAACGAGAGAGTGACGTCATGGCTGGAGAGACTAGTGGACACAATATGATGATGATGATGATGATGATGATGATGATGATGATGTCTGTGATATGAATTGTTGTCTTCAATTTATCAAGTTTCTCGATTCTAATGTGCAGCCTCATTAAAGAAATTGGTTTTTGGTACGTCTTCATTAATCATGAATTATGACCTGTTATTAATTGATAATGAGTATTTCTTTTTTCACAAAATTATTCATATTCAAAAACACCATTACTCTGTTGTCATGGACGTTGCTAGGTGTTATAATTTTCCATTTAAGCAAAACTTACTTGATGACTCAAGTGATGAGAAGAATTGAACTCATTTTTAACACTTTTGTGAGAGGGTTTTACTCAAGATAGTCTCTCAATTCTATTCTACAACACGCCAATTCTGAATGATGAACTCGCTCATCAAACCACAAATCAGTGGTTTCATTATTGATGAGCCTTGAAGATGATTATGAAATGTCACAATTCTGAGGTCACGTTCAATCATTAAGTTCCATGGGAAAGACAAAAATTGATGATAACAATAAGATTGAAGTTGTAGCTTAAGGTTCAAGCAAGTTAATAAAACAAACAAAAAAATGCCTCTAAATCAAATTTATGTTTAAATGTCAGAAGTTTCATTAAATGATTCACATGATGTCAATCATAATCATATGATCTTGGTATTAAATCTTGATATATATTTATATTTGTCACCCCTCCTCCCCTCCTGGTGAAAATTATTTGGGAAAACGAGTCAAATTTGTTTTGTTCGATATCACACATACTATGTACAGCCCTACAAATTTACGGTGATTTTCATACTTTGTTTTGGCAGGCTTGAAAGACATCTCCAGAAAGCATGTTGGTTGTACGAGGTGTACTGGGTAGGGTGTTGATAAGGTAGTCACAGGAGCTCAAGATTTCTTCCAACCGAGAGACTGGTCTATGACAAAGACAATAATTCTGATGGCTCACAGCATGTTTTTTTTTTTATTACTTTTGCTTTTAAAAAGGGTGTGTGTGTGTGTGTGTGTGTGTGTGTGTGTGCGCGCGAGTGAGTGAGTGAGTGAGAGAGAGAAAGAGAGAGACAGAGACAGAGAGAGACAGACAAAGAGGGGGGAATAGAGAGAGAGAGAGAGAGAGAGAGAGAGACAGACAGACAGACAGAGAGGGGGGAAGAAAGAGAGAGAGAGAGAGAGAGAGAGAGAGAGAGAGAGAGAGAGAGAGAGAGAGAGATAGAGAGAAAGAGAGAGAGAGAGATGTTATAACCAATCCGTGTTGTAAGTTACACCTATTTCAAGAAAACTAGATGTGTACGAGTATTGTGATGATTGTTGTATGAATATACAATTCCATATATTTCTCAACTGGGTTGCCAAATACATGACTTCCTAATACACAAACTTTCAGCATAACATTCTCTTTATAAGGAAGTCAGCAGAAAACCCCAGTTGACCAACCAAAGAAAATGAACAGATTGTTGTTGATTTGATTTTCTTAACAAAATCAGTTAATTGATTTTGGCTCAGTAATACTATACGAGTACTTCCAGTCAAAAAAACTTTGTTACACATCCGATTAGTATGAATATCAAACACGTATCATATTCCTTGGAAATATACTGTAATAAGGCTAAGGGTGGTTCTGTGGCAGCCTACCTGAAATGATCCACGCTGTCACACTCTGTTCTCTCCTCACTACTATTGTACCTCTCGTCTCTGAGGGCCGCCCATACAGTCATCCCAGCAAATTTACAATATCTTGCCACTGAAATTGATGCAATAGAAATAAAACTACACCCATACCAACAGTGTAAGGCTTGTTATTTATTTTAATAATGGTAACGTCACGTGACTCGATTTATTGAAACAATCAAAAGATCTAAAATTAGACTTTAAAACAATCTGAAAGAATATGAATCAGGATGTTTTTTTAAATCCCAAAGTTGTACCTGAAACAACTACAAGAATACTAATAGTGTTGTTTAAGTTTTGGCCCTTTAAATTAAAAAAGACAAACAAGCAAATTGGAATAATTCTGTCACCATTAAGTTTCCGGTTGTTTTCCCCAGCATCTAATTTTAGAAGGGTGTGAATGGGCTCGATACAAAAAAAAAACCAACCCAAAATAGCCAACCGTTTTGGAACAGTACCTTAGCGAGAAATTATGATTTAATTTAAACACATAATTTCTCAATAGAAATGACAAGACCCTCCAGTAAAAAGTAACAGGGTTTTTATTCATTAAGGATAGCCTGTTCAACAAAAAGAGCACTGTTAACCTTGTTAAAAATGAATGATTTCAAAGTCTCCTTTTAGATTAAAACAAAACTTTATTACTGATGAAAAATAGCAACTCTGCTCTCATGACCACACTGCCCTGTTTTCCATCTCGTTCTTTTCTTCTCTCTTTTTCTCTTTTTTCTCTCTCCTTTTCAACATGGATGAGAGAAACTTCCCGTCCACCCCTCTCTCCCCGACACACCGTGCGCACTGCTCACACCACGGGTGCGTGGGGCCCTGTCAGGGTAAACCAAGCAACAAAAATACAAGTTCAAAATATTTCCAACAACCTTGTCAACAAAAATTTCATTGCTTTCATCAATTTGTTGCCTTGTGAATGAACAAACCAATTTCAATGATCCTGAAAGGAACAAAAATCCTCAACTCCTAACCATCATTATGCCATACAATCTCTGCAAATGTCTATATAAGCGTCAAAAACTATTCAAAACTGTGTCTATATATTAGCATTTTCAGTTTAAGAATTAGGAATTAGGAATTAGGAATTAGGAATGTGGTGTATTTAACATCCTTCTCATGCTCTCCTTGTAGGGCATTGTGTGAGGCTTTCCTAGTTCTGAACTTAAAATGCCAGCAAAAAAGACAACTTTTAGAATGCTTTAATGGTGTTAGAGCAATTTGCAGAGCATGTTTGACATGGTGTCCATTTGGGGGCTGCAGGAACTGTTTCGTTCTCTGCAAGATCATTATAATCAATCTGTCAACTCACAAGGCCTTGAAGACCCAAATACAAAAAAAAGGTCCATTCAGTAAGTAGTTTTCACATAAATAATGAGAAAAGTCCCAAATCGTATTGAATGCAGTAATATAAAAGATAATCTCAATCTCATGTGTTCCCCCTATTCTTATTTTCTTTGTCCGCCATTGCAATAGAAAAACTATTGTCTGGGTGGAATCAGTGGTTTGTGTTGTTTTCACTTTTCCATACTGCATTGTCATGTGAAATCGTGACCATTTGTGTCCATCCCCAATGTCCATTAGTTTTAACTCAATATTAACTTCAGAGAAACTGATAATATGATGTAAGAAAAGTTCTCTACTTCATGTCAAAAGTAAGTTGGACAACCCTGGGATTACTATTCAATTGACATCTTTATGGCAATAACATTTTGGGCCACAGACAGTATATTGTAAGTCTTGAGCTCTCTCTATGACTATGAGTAATTCTGTTAAACTTTCCAAAGTTTTCATTCTTACCTACTCAGTGTAAAGATGTAGTGAAATCGCTTCTTCTTGTTTTAAAGTTTGGTAAATTATACTTTTTAGTTAAGACAAAATAATTTAAAGGTCTGTGTCTAATATCAAGAGCATGCATGCAATATCAAGTAATAAAATGAGGAAAACATTAACCATTTGTATTTCTTGTCAGAATGCAGTGGGCTAAACAGAATGCAAATGCAATATAATTATACTATGTGGATGATTTGTTTATTGTTTATTGGAGGTTATAGGGCCCTAAGACACAAGAGGGTCATAGAAGAGCCCAGAGGAAAGTAAGATGAGAGAATTAGTTAAAAGAGGGAACAGATCAAACCACAAACAGCAGAGAGATGATTTACACTAAA